>JAVJIF010019708.1:0-134002 GCA_038442645.1 Agave tequilana
CGCTGAAAACCCTCACGAGAAAACACTCGTCCTCTAGGGTAACTTAGAGGTTAACGGCTTGTTGCACATGCTAAGTGCAACTGTGACACCTACGAAAGTGAGTTAGGATAAATTAGTTTTTTCTTTTCTTATTCTTTTAATTTTTACTCGAGGACGAGCAAAAAGATAAGTGTGGGGGTGTGATAGGTAGTAAAAAAATGCATATTCATCACTACATTTACTATCATGTTTCCTATTTATTCTTTTAATTATGTACTATTACTAAAGTTTTGTTATTTAATGTGTGCAGGCCTTGAGTAATTATTTAAATAAAAGAATAAAGCCTAAATGAATTCCAAAAGCCCATGTGCAAGCCCATATGCAAAGTTATAATTACTAAAAGAAGAGGAAAAGGATGGACTTCTACTCAAACCTAATTGCTTGCAGGACAAGGTATAGATAAAGGGAGAAGAGTGGAAAGATAACAAAAATCGTTTTAAAAGATTTGGATTCAAGGTAACTTGCTTCCAAGTTAACCAAATTTTCAAAATAAAGAGTCGGTATGCCAAATCAAGAAGGATATACCAGATGGACGGACCAGAGGAGGCCATGCGCGAAAGCGCGTGGCAGGGACAAAGCTAAGGCCGCGGAAACGCGGCTTACCTGCTTTCGTGGAGGAGTTGTACCGGGACTCTACTTCTTCCATCTCCTATAAATACCCCTGCAGAGCAACAGAGAGGGCGCATCCAGAGACGGGAACTTAGGGTTTCTTTAGAATTTCTCTTTTCAAATTTCTTGTAATTTTAATTTCATTTTTAGCATATTTTGGAGGAGGAGAGGAGCATTGTATTTGGAAGTGACATTCAAATAAAGGTTACCATTTCTTCTTTGTCATTTAATTTTGTCATTTAATTTTGTTTTATGCTGTGATCTTTTTATTTGTCTTCTTCTTCTCTCTTCCACATAAATTTGCACATTAAAAAAATAATAATTAAAAATATAAAAAAAAGAGATGAATAACTAATTTTAAATTGTGGTTTACTGATCTCTTAAACAACCCTAGTGTAGTTTAGAAAGTGGATGAATTGATAATCACTTTTAGAAACCCTAGGTTTAAAACAGATTTCTTGAAGATTAAATTGATAGTTAGTTTTTCTAATCTAGGTTACACCTCTAAACAATTCTCATAAATTCATGATTAAGTACTTTGACAACATAATCTTAAGGTAAGACTTTTCTTATGTTGTACTTAGAAGTTAGGATGAACACTTGTTGAATTTTTAATAGTGCAAACTAGTTAGATTCTAATATCATTTATCTTGATTAAATTTCTATTATAACTAGGATAGATTTTACTTGTTTCAAAATGATATTCACTTTTCAAGACTTGCACTATGGGTTGTGGTAGAAGATTAGTAAACTGCATATCTCCAATCAAATTATTTAATTCTAATCACTCTCTTTTGTTTTGTTCTAAGTAATACAGAGAAATCGTCCGAAACGCTTGCATCGCATCCTTCCCTGTGGATCAACCCGCTTTGGCCATTGCTGTAGCGGATAGAATTGAGACTGAGAACTTTAACTTTAACTTTTTCTTTGCAATCTCAAGTTTCAATCAGCGACAACGCTCGAGGATGAGACAGCAGGCTTGGTCTTGGTGCCATTTCGACCGTGAAATCTGTGTTAAAGATGAAGGAAAGTGGACGGAGGTTTAGGGTTTTCTTAACTCTTGACAAAAGGCTCAGTGAAGAAGAAGAAGAGTCTAATGATGACTCTTGAAAGACTATTGTCTTTTATAGACACAGTGATCTGCAGAGATACGCGGCGCGTGTCTCGAGGCCAAATCTTCACCCGACGCGTGGCACACGTCTTAAACGGGCAAGAATTTCGCGCGTTAAAGGAAAGATGTCCCCTCAACTCCGCCAGACACGTGGCAACGCACCCAGAACACGGGTCTCGCATTTAACAAAGCAGCGTGATTTGTCACATATATTGCATTATATTGTCACATTACCATACTTGTTAGCTAATAAATCCTATTAATAAGTTTTCTTTTTCTTTGCTAAATGTAGGCCCAAGTGCTTAAAGAAAGAAAAGAGAAACAAGCCCAAAGGCCCACCAAATTCTGAATTAATTCAGAATAAATTTGAAATGAAGAAATCAGGGCTAAATCTTGACATATCAAGAGGTTGAGAAGAATCCTCCATGAATCAAGCGATTGAAGCCACACAATCAAGGCTGTTTTGTTAACGTTTTGGAGCAGAAACAAGAAAACCAGAAGGAGATACAGGATACCCATCAAACCAGGAGCTTCCCCCCCTTTGGTGTGGCCACCTGGCCACACCAAGGCCGCTGAAACGCGGCCCAAGCTGCATTTCCGCGGCTATCTTGTGGCCGTTGGGGGAGCGTTTGCTCCCCCAATCTTCCGGGATCCTCTCTGTTAGGGTTTTGCCTATAAATACTGGTTTCAGCAAAGAAAAATGCAGCGAAGACTAGGATTAAGTTCTGTGTTTATTTTCTTAGGATTTAGGCCCTTTGTAGCTAGCACAAAGTTGAAAATTGTTATTTACTTTGTAGTTCAGTATCAAAATTTGTGAGAGAGAGGAATTAAGTGCTTGTACTTGAAGATTGAAGTGACGTCAATACAAAAGTCGAGCCAAGTTTTCTTCCACTTGCAGTACGGTATGGTTTGCATTATGTCTATGTTTTCTTCATTGTTTTCTATGGATAACTAAACGGTTTTCTGGGCTAGCTATCATAACTCTCTTGTTCTTCTTCTCTTCTGTTTTTAAAAGAAAAAGACCCAATGAGTCATATGCATACCTCACTTAAAAGCCTTTCTTTTTGAAAGTGTTCTTGAAGGCACATGAGGATGGGTTTGGTTTGTTGAATTCTCACTTCTTTCATGAACATCTCTTGAATTATTTTTATTTCATTCTTTCTTCTTCGCGCTTGATGTTTTAATATTCAATTCTAACGATTTCTTGAAGAAAAGACTCAACTCTTCTTACCATCTTATGTGCTTTACTTAAAGCTTTCTAAAAATAAACTTTAAGCTTTGCAAATGATCACTTGAGGCACTTAACATTTCAAGAGAAGAACGAACAATTGAGTAGAGAGATAGTGAACCCAGATTTGCTTTCTTATTATAAAACAACAAAACAATTCTCAAGCTTTCTAATTCACCTTCTCCAAAACCTTTTCTAAAAGTTGCAATTTCTCTTTTAATCATCTTTTCTTTCCATTCTCTTTTTCATAAAAACGAACACAATTCCTTGTTTTAAACAATTCATCGAAAAGCTTCCATCGCATTCCTCCTCGTGGACATGACCCGTTAGCCACAAGCTACACGGTAATCTCTTAAACTCTTTGATTGTTCCTTCTTTTAGCAATCAAATTTTGGCGCCGTTGCCGAGGAGGGAACGGTGTAGTTGTTTTAAACAAGTTTTGTGTGTTGTTCAGGGATTTGACGATCAAGATCTAGCATTCAAACTTTGCAAGAGAAGACTTGCAAATTCTGTGCCCCTACTCTCGAAAGTAGGAAACAGAATTTCAAGGAATTGCGTTGCAAAATCTGAAAAAATTCATTGGACTACTAAAAAACTCTTTTTTGCAGGACATATTGCTCGCAAAAATTAAGTTTTTGTATGTCATATTTGTGCTATTTCTGCTATCCAACATCCCTATTTTAAGCCAACAGTAAAACACTTGTTGAAAAGTTTAAAAATTGATTAGACGTTTGCATTTTAGGCACGAGTCTTTTCAATTCATTTACTTTACTGTTGAAGAGTGCTGGAGCAAGGAACGTACGCATTGTATTCAGAATAGGACTAATTTTTGGTTGATTTATTTCGCTTTGAGTGAATCTTATTTATCTTGTACACTTGCACAAATTGATTTTAAGGGCAACACCCAATAACAAGATAAGGTGGGATTTAATCACCCTTCCTTGGCCCAAAAATCAGATTCCAAGCACTCACAAACCTAAGCCTAAGTAAAATCTGATAGACGTTGGCCTTAGAGACATCTCAAACTCACTAGGAGATTATCCTAAAGAGGGAAGGTGTTGGAAATTGACTCCTGCCAAATCAGTGTCTAAGAAGGGGATTGAGGGCCGAAAGCCGAAGATTGGTAGTTACTTAATTAAGGAACGTCTTTGACGGATAACCTCCACCAATCTTGCCTTGACCTGGCTGATTAGCTTGTGGTCAAAGTCTACATTCTACCTCCTATGGACAATCAACCAGTTAGGAGTTGTCTAGGTCAAGATTACCTTAGACTAGGCTTGGTTGATTTCTATTGTTGACCGTTGGTTGAACTTGTTTGTGTTTGTGATTGTGTTTGTGTATGCAAGTGTGGTCGAGAGACCCTAATTCATCTAGGTTGACTAGAAACACATCATCACCCAAGCTTGAACCAAGACCAGATCCGGTAATGGCTCAATCAACATCACTACAGGATAGGTTCTACCCTATTAGGACCTCACTTCCATCATGCATTCTACTTCCATCGGTTGGTGAATACAATTTTGAGCTCAAGCCTCAATTCATCAACACACTCCCCAAGTTTCATGGCCTAGAGTCTGAAGATGCCTGCTTCTTCATAAGAGAATTTGAGGAAGTATGTCTAATGATGAAAATTTCACACCTTGTAGATGATGCTATTAGGTTGAGATTTATCCCTTTCGCACTTAAGGACTTAGCAAAGAAGTGGCTTTACAGCTTAGCATCCGGTTCTATCACATCCTGGGATGGTTTCATCAAGGTCTTCTTGAAGAAATTCTATCCAATCCATAAAACCACTCTCATTAGGAAGACGATCATGCAATTCAAGCAAGAACCTAGTGAACCGTTCTAGAGGTACTTTGAACGCTTTAAAGACCTCCTTGTCCAATGTCCACATCATGGAATAGAGAAATGGCGACAATGCCAAATTCTTTATTACGGTTTAGACTATTCCACCAAAACCCTCTTAGAAAGTATGTGCCAAGGGGGTTTCTTGCAGAAAGATGAAGATGAAGGATGGGATTTGTATGAAAATATAGCTGAGAAGACCATCCAATGGGAATCTGCTAGTGAGACCTCTAGGAATCCAAACTCCATCTCTTCAAAAGGAGGTCTCCATTCTATCGAATCGTCCATCGCTAATGAGGCTAAGTTAGCTAACCTGGCTGAAGACTAGAAGCTCTAGAAACGAAAGAGCCAAGTCCAGTCAATCAAGTCAGCCCGAACCAATTTCCAACCCCGGGCTGCACTTACTGTCAAGTCATGAATCATGTGTTCGAGGAGTGCCCTGTGTTTCACGCTCTGTTCGGGGCGGAACCAGCATTCAAAATGTTTGTTTTGTGAAATCAATATGAAGAGCTCGTATATGTGCTAATGTACCTCGATACTTCCGTTATAGCATTGGCTTAACGGGTCGAATCCACAGGGAAGGAAGGCGATAGAAGCATTGACAGTTTTTATTCACGTTTTATGTTAACAGTTCTTCTTTGTTAAAAGAATGAAAAAGGAAGTGAAAATAAAAGAAAAGAAAATCCAGAATGTGGTAGGTGAGGAGAGCGATGAAAATGGCGATGTGAAAAACCAAAGAGACGTGGTTTCGAAAACAAATAGAAACGAAGATGGAACAAAGGTAAACTAAGAAGGTGGTGAAAACAACGATGAAAATGATAAAAAGAATTTTGAAAATTGATTTCTAAAACAAGATAAAAGAAAACTCATGGCTCCTAACTACTAATTGATCCACAAACCATACTAACCTCTTCTTGATAGTTGCCTCACATTTGATCCTCGGCCATCACTAATCCTTGACTACAAGAGACGATACAAAGCATGGCACATAGATGGTTCATCACATTCAAAACTTTGCAACAAGAGCAAGCTAATACAAACATTAAATCATCAAACCATTAGAAGGAAGCATGAAATAAGAGAGTTAGCTTGGTTAGCAAGTTAGCAAGTTAGATGTTAGAACCCATCATCATGAGCCATCAATGGCTCTTGCAAGAGCAAGGCCTTAGTAGAGGCTAGTTGATTCATGTGGATTATCAAGTAAGTGGTTAGATGGTTAGTGGTTAGTAGTTAGATTGCCATGAGAAGAAAAGTTAGCAAAGCATCATGTAGAAGATGAAGGAGATTACAATGGAGGAGAAAGGAGGCACCTTTACATAGACTGTCACTATCTATTACATCAATCCCTCTCTATCTCTCTCTCTCTCTGAATCTCTCAGCCCTACTACAATGATCTAAAAAGAAGAGAAAATACAAGATAAATGGAATGAAAAGCACCTGCCTATACTAACCTAAAACATAGAGAAAATCAGAACCTACTCCTAAAAATGAAAAATTGCTCGCGCTTTGGCCGCATACAGAGGTATTTATAAGCATAGGAAGCCTCCAGAAGACGAGACGGGGCCACGCGTCGAGAATCGACGCGTGGCTCCGTACTATTGCCGTGGAAACGCAGGAATTGCCACGTTTTCGCGGCAATACCAGGGACTTAAGTCCCTGGTATTTGTCAGGACGTCCCTCTGGCTTCGAGAATGATCAGGGTATATCCCAATTCTGGTAATTTTGTCCAAATATTCGTCTGACATGCGTAGGAGTCTAGGTTCGATGTATCTTCTAGAAAATCCCTTGCTTGGTCTACAAGTAATGCGGATTTAATTACCCTAAAGTGGGTTTAATTAAACTCTTATTACACCTTTGCCCTTGAACTCTGGATTTACCTACAATAAAGACCAAAACATGGTTTAGACCGACAATTTATTCATAAATCGGTGGGGAAATGCGATATAATAATGCACAATCGTAGACTAATCACACCCCCACACTTATCTTTTGCTCGTCTCGAGCAAAACAAGAAAAGAAAACTATACTACAAATGTTATTACACCACTTTCGCAGGTGACGCGATTGCACTGAGCATGTGCAACAAGCCGTTAAACCTCTAGGTTACCCTAGAGGAGGAGTGTTGTCTCCTGAGGTTTTTTAGCGGATTGCACCCACAAAATCCATAAAGAAAGAAGACAAATGTTAGTATTTTGAAAACACATTTTGAAAGAGAGACAAGTTTATGAAATATTTTTGTAAAAATATAAGCGATCTAAGGTCATAAGTCCACCAAAAATCATTCTTCCTTAAACTTAGTCTCTATTCAAGATCTTGTCTTCAATTAAGGTAAGTATTCAAAATGGATTGAATATTTTATCTTTCATAAAACTTAGATAATATGTACTTTGTGATAGTGAAGATTTCTGGGATTTCAACTCTAACCATCAAGCCATTTATTCATATATATATTTATTTATTTTTCTTTTTTCTTCCCTTAGTTTTCTTAGGCTTTCTAGTTCACCCATGTATTGAGCCTATAACCGATGACTCCCAGACCAGACAGCCTTAGGGCACCAGATGAGAAAACATTCCTCGGGTTTAAGGACTCGAGTAAACAAGGCCACAAAACTAAGGGGGATTATTTGCTTCTTTTGACCACCGTTAGGCGTGAATAATCATGCTTCTTGAGGCATAATTATCCAGCTTAATAAGTGATTTTTTATATATATATTTTTCTTTATTTATGGCATTTAAGGTCTTTGTTTCCATCCTAAAAATTGTGTAAGTGTGAAGTGCATACTATCTAAGGCAAAAAATTCAAGATAAAATTATCTTCCCAATCTCTTATACTTAACCTATAATTTAAACAAGATCTATTATTTCGAATAGGTTTAAGATGTCAAAATTAAGGCTTCCTTAATTCTAAGATCATCTTAATTTTCTTAAAAATAGATCAAAACTTTGTCTCTTATTTCAAAAAGTTTTTAAAGAAAGAGAAAATCCTATACATTAAAGAAAGAGAAAATTCCTATACAAAAGGAAAAATTTCTAAAAGTATCCTAAAAGAACTGTAAAAGAAAGAAAATCTAAAAACTCTATGTTAGTAAACCCTCTCCCACACTTATCTCATGCATTGTCCTCAATGCATCGTGATGTATGTATGCATGAAACAAAAAGAGAGAGGAAGGAAAATCACCTCAAGGTGGTTGTTCTGGCGGCGGTCTGATTGGTCCACGAAAGGCGGCCCAATCATTCTTGCGTGGAACCCGGAGGAACCCACAAGAGACTTCAAGAATACAACCTACTAGAATGATGTATATATTTATGATTTTTATTACGAATTTTACCCCATCTAATTTTCAAATTTTCAAACTAATTTCAGAGTCAAACTTATCAAAACCCTTGTCCCAGAATGGAATGATTGATTTGGACTCAGGAAGTACATGAACTAATACCGACTCAGAAAAAAGACTTGAATCAAGTAAAGGTTCGGGAGTCGAGATTGGTTCAGGAAGTGGGTTCAAATCAAGAAGTTGAAACTCAAGTCCACATTCATTTCCCCATGATGGAATGTGACTTTCTAAGGTTGGTGATTCAAGTTCAGGAATGACAGGTATGGGAATCAAAATTGACTCTAAAATGTTGCTCAAATTGGGTAACAAAACATGAGTCAATATTGATTCAGGAATTTGAACTGGATCACAAATTTGAGGATCAAAGTCACATTCCTCATTGAGTTCAATTTCATAAATATGAGAACTTGCCAATTTATCAATGGGACTTTCAAAAGTATGAAATTGGTCAAGTTCAATATGATCATCATAGGAGATTGGTGATTCAATTTCACAATGAACTAGCACTGGATCCAATACTGACTCGGGAAAAGGCCTGAATTCAAGTAAAAATACCTCTGTCAATATTGAATCAAGAAGTGAAATTGAATTATCAAGTGGAAGTTCAGGATCATATTCATGCTCAAGTTCAATTTCAGGAAAAGGATAACTTGCTAATATGTCAATGGGATTTGAAGTTTGGACAAGTTCAGGTGGGTGTGCTGAAATTGAATCTTGATGTTCAAAATGACAAGAGTCCTGGGTCATATCAATAGAGTTTGGCATAACTGAATTGGTCAAAGGTTGATAAGATAGAGTTTTCTCATTCTATAAATGCTAACCAATTGACTCAATTGTGTTTCCAACCTATTGACAGTCTCGGCAGATGATATTGAAATTTTAGTGCGGACTCTTGCAAGACTTCTATCCTCTTTTCTACATATGATGTATCTTCAAGTGGTTGTTCTAGAAAAGGAGTGTAGGAATCTTGTTTTCCAAAACAATAGGAGTCATGGGTCAAATTGATAGAGTTAGAGATATTTGAATTGGTCAAAGGTGGAGAAGAGAGAGTTTCTTCATTCTTACAAATGTTGACCAATTTACTCAATTGTTATTCCAACCTATCAACAGACTGAGAAGAAGATTTTTGAAATTGTAACATAGACTCCTGCAAGATTTCTATACTCTTTTCTAGACCTGATTTTTCTACAAGTGGATGCTCTAGAATGGGAGTATAAGAATCTTGGTTTTGAAAATTTTGTGAAGAATGTGAGTCAAAAATGTTTTGAGATTGAAGCTTGGACTCACACAAGAGTTCCTTACTCATTTCTAGGGCAGATGGTTGTTCATTATGAGGAGGTGGAACTGAGTAAGACTCTTGAAAATATTGTGAAATTGGAGAGGCCAATGTTTTTTGAAGTTGTTGCTCGGCCTCTTGTAGATTGGCTTCTATACTCTTTTGTAACTCAGATTTTTCTTCAATTGGTGGTTCAGAAAAAGGAGTATAGGAAGCGAAATCGGGGAATGAACATTGTGTAAATTGTGGACAAGGTGAACATGGGGGACAAGGAGGTTGAAAATTAAACTCGGGGAAGTGAATCCCCATTGACTCTGTGACGAGTTGAAATTATTTTGGAAATTATAGTCATAAGAATATGGGTATGGGTTGTATTGATTCGGATAAGTCCAACCCGGTGTATTTGGTTTGTGCATATTGTAAAAAGCGGGTTGGAATTATCCGAATCGAATGGGGTCGATGTGAAATATGGATTCATATTCGGATTGAAAGAATTGTTATTGTTGAATTCCATTTCACAAACAATCACAAACAAAAAGGAAAAATTAAACAACAATTAAAAAGAAAAGAAAAAATCAAAACCAAGCCTATAGTAGGGTTAACCTAGACCTAGACGACTCCTAACTGGTCGATTACCCGGGGGAGGTTGTTGCTTGAATCCGACCACAAGCTAATCGGCCAGGTAGGGGCAAAATACGGTGGGAGGTATCCGTGCGTAAGCAACGGGCCTTAATTACACCAAACCACGGTATCTTCGAGGCGTGACCTCTTAATCCCCAATCTTAGACACCGATTTCACAAGAGTAAGATTCAAAACAAGTTCCACCCTCGGTCAATCTCTTAATGAGTCCGAGATGTCCCTAGGGTCCAACGTCTATCAAATTTTATAAGGGCTTGGGTTGTGTGAGTAGGGAGGTGGTTTTTGGGCTAAGGAAGGGTGATAAAATCCCCACCTTGTCTTGTATGGGTTTTGCCCTTAATTTCAATTCGTGCAAGTGTGCAATATAGACAAGAATATAACACAAAACGATAAATCACCCACGTATTTGTCCTATGCTATATGCAATGCCAAATGTACATCTCCATCCAGATCACAACAACAGAACAAAATACAATATATTGGAATTGAATTGACACGTGCCTAAATGCAAATGTCTAAGCCGTTTTAAAAGCGTCCAAAATACCGTATTTTAGTTCTTTAGATTATTATGGTGTGTAGGCAATCAAACCAGAAAAGATAGCAGTACAAATCTACTAGCTATTACAATGAACACATCCCAGCACAACAAGATACACAATGTTCACAAAATGGTCGCGTTTTCGCGGCAAAAGTCGCGGTTGCGCGGCAGTTCTTTAGAAGCTGGGTCCCTGCTTTCTAGAGCAGAGAGATGCAATGCTAGTGTTTATTCTGCAATGTTAAGCACCTGTAAAGATTGTCCTGCACACCAAAACAGAGAAGACAATGTTAACAAAAACGTGAAATCAAAACCATTCCCTTCCCCGGCAACGGCGCCAAAAATTTTGTTAGGGGCGGAACCAGCACTCAAAATGTTTGTTTTGTGAAATCAGTATGTAAAGCTCGTATATGTGCTAATGTACCCTCGATACTTCCGTTATAGCATTGGCACAACGGGTCGAATCCACAGGGAAGGGAGGCGATAGAAGCACTGACAGTTTTTATTCACGTTTTATGTAACAGTTCTTCTTTGTTAAAAGAATGAAAAAGGAAGTGAAAATAAAAGAAAAGAAAATCCAGAATGTGGTAGGTGAGGAGAGCGATGAAAATGGCGATGTGAAAAACCAAAGAGACGTGGTTTCGAAAACAAATAGAAACGAAGATGGAACAAAGGTAAACTAAGAAGGGGTGAAAACAACGATGAAAATGATAAAAAGAATTTTGGAAATTGATTTCTAAAACAAGATAAAAGAAAACTCATGGCTACTAACTACTAATTGATCCACTAACCATACTAACCTCTTCTTGATAGTTGCCTCACATTTGATCCTCGGCCATCACTAATCCTTGACTTCAAGAGACGATACAAAGCATGGCACATAGATGGTTCATCACATTCAAAACTTTGCAACAAGAGCAAGCTAATACAAACATTAAATCATCAAACCATTAGAAGGAAGCATGAAATAAGAGAGAGTTAGCTTGGTTAGCAAGTTAACAAGTTAGATGTTAGAACCCACAATCATGAGCCATCAATGGCTCTTGCAAGAGCAAGGCCTTAGTAGAGGCTACTTGATTCATGTGGATTATCAAGTAAGTGGTTAGATGGTTAGTGGTTAGTAGTTAGATTGCCATGAGAAGAAAAGTTAGCAAAGCATCATGTAGAAGATGAAGGAGATTACAATGGAGGAGAAAGGAGGCACCTTTATATAGACTGTCACTATCTATTACATCAATCCCTCTCTATCTCTCTCTCTCTCTCTGAATCTCTCAGCCCTACTACAATGATCTAAAAAGAAGAGAAAATACAAGATAAATGGAATGAAAAGCACCTACCTACACTAACCTAAAACATAGAGAAAATCAGAACCTACTCCTAAAAATGAAAAACTGCTTGCGCTTTGGCCGCATACAGAGGTATTTATAAGCATAGGAAGCCTCCAGAAGACGAGACGGGGCCACGCGTCGAGAATCGACGCGTGGCTCCATACTATTGCTGCGGAAACGCGGGAATTGCCGCGTTTTCGCGGCAATACCAGGGACTTAAGTCCCTGGTTTTTGTCAGGACGTCCCTCTGGCTTCGAGAATGATCAGGGTATATCCTAATTCTGGTATTTTGTCCGAATATTCATTTGACATGCGTAGGAGTCTAGGTTTGACGTATCTTCTAGATAATCCCTTGCTTGGTCTCCAAGTAATGCAGATTTAATTACCCTAAATTGGGTTTAATTAAGCTCTTATTACACCTTTTCCTTGAACTCTGGATTTACCTGCAATAAAGACCAAAACACGGTTTAGACCGACAATTTATTCATAAATCGGTGGGGAAATGCGATATAATAATGCATAATCGTAGACTAATCAGGCTCATCAACCCTACCATGAACCGATGGATGCGGCCTTTTCAAGGCCGAACAACAATCCTTACGCACCAACGTACAATCCCGACTGGAGAAATCACCCTAATTTCTCATGGAGCCAATACAACAATGACCATTCACGATCAAATCATGCTAGCCACTTCCATCATGGTAATAATTCTTCCAATCATCAACCCAACTTCTCCAATTTTCATAATAATTCTCCCAACCATCCACCTAGCTTCCAAAACTATCAACAGAACTTTCCTAACCAAGCTCCACAATCCTCCTTCCAGAATCCTCAATTAGAAAGGAGAATGACTGACTTTGAAAGAAACATGGAGAGATATATGAAAAATCAAAATTCTCTCATGCAAATTATCCAGAGGTTAGAGGTTCAAATGAGTCAACTAGCTACTCCACAAAATGAGAGACAAAAGGGTACCCAGCCTAGTCAGCCAGTCACCAATCCGAGGAATTCTCAACAAGCTCATTTGGCTGAGGATCATTCATTCAATCAATGTAATGCTGTTCATACATTGAGGTCAGGAAAGAGAGTTGATAACCAAGTGTCAACACCAATCAATCCCATTCAGCACAACCACAATCAAGCTTCCACCACATCTAATCTAATTTCTTTCAATTCTGACGAATCTAAAAAAGACAAGTCAGCCAGCCAGGTGCACCAGCCTATAGTACCATTTCCTAATAGGCTGAAAAACAACAAGCAAAATCCTCACATGGACAAGATAATCGAGATATTTAACCAAGTGAAGATAAATGTGCCACTTCTTGATGCCATCTAACAAGTTCCTTCCTATGCTAAGTTTCTTAAGGACATGTGCACCAAGAAGAGAAAGACTAATGTTCCAAAGAAGGTCTTCTTAGCCACTAACATTAGTGAGCTATTATCGGGTCCTATCTCTGTCAAGTACAAGGATCCAGGTAGTCCTACCATTGCCTGCACAATAGGACAAGCCGAGATTAGTCGTGCACTTCTTGACTTAGGGGCAAGTATCAACTTGCTTCCATTCTCTGTTTATCAACAACTCGGGTTGGGCGATCTTAGTCCAACTCGAGTCACCATCTAACTGGCTGACCGTTCTGTTAAGGTTCCAAAAGGGGAGATTAATGATGTCCTGATCCGGGTAGGAGAGTTCATTTACCCTGTCGATTTCATAGTTCTGGAGACACAACCTGTGTCCAACTCTAATCATAGGGCTCAAACTCCTATTATCCTAGGGAGACCATTCCTTGCTACTGCTAATGCCATCATCAATTGTAGGAATGGGTCTATGAGGTTAACCTTTGGAGACATGACTAGAGAAGTCAATGTCTTCAATCTAAGAAAACAACCCCGCGATATCGAGGACCAAACATTTGAAGTCAACCTAATTGAGAACTTGACAAGTGAACATGGGGAAGAAATGGAATTAGAAACAGAGTGTGAATTCGGGTTAGAGTCTGACGACTTTAATCTTGATCAGGTTATAGATTCTGCTGTGAATTGGGCCTCAAACCCTATTTCACCAACAATGGAGCTAACAGATTTGACTAGTCCTTTCAGTGAGCCTTCCTCTTCTTTAGAATTGAAAGTCCTACCTGCGCATCTCAAGTACGCCTATCTAGGCGAACAAGAGACCTTTCCTGTCATCATTGCCTCCCATTTAAATGATGGGGAAGAAGAAGATCTGAAAGCTATTCTAAGAAAACATAGGGAAGCCATTGGGTGGACTATGACTGATATCAAGGGATTAAGTCCAACAATCGTTCAACATCACATTCATCTCAATGAAGACGCCACACCTAAGAGAGACCCGCAGCGTAGGTTAAACCCTTTAATGCAAGAGGCTGTTCATGCTGAAATCATAAAACTCTTAGACAATGGGATAATTTATCCCATTTCTGATAGCCAATGGGTCAGTCCTATCCACGCGGTTCCGAAGAAATCCGGTTTCACCATAGTGGAAAACGAGAACAAAGAGTTGGTTCAAACTCGACTTCCTACGAAGATCCGAGTTTGCATCGACTATAGGAAACTGAATGCTGCAACTCGTAAGGATCATTTTTCACTTCCCTTCATTGATCAAATGCTTGAACGTTTGGTGGGTCACGAGTATTACTGTTTCTTGGACGGTTACTCGGGCTATAACCAGATCCCTATCGCTCCTGAGGACCAAGAAAAGACTACGTTTACTTGTCCATTTGGGATATTTGCTTATCGTCGAATGCCCTTCGGCTTATGCAATGCCCCAGCAACGTTTCAACGTTGCATGTTGAGTCTTTTCTCTGATATGGTAGACGATTCTTAGAGATCTTTATGGATGATTTCTCCATCTACGGAGATTCATTCATTCAATGTCTCCACCATCTAGAACTCGTCCTCCAACATTATGCTGAGCAAAATCTGACACTGAACTGGGAGAAATGCCACTTCATGGTAAAACATGGAATTGTCTTGGGTCATGAGATCTCCAAGAAAGGAATTGAAGTGGATAGAGCCCAAATTGAGGTCATTGCTAAGCTTCCCATGGCCAAATGCGTTAAGGACATTAGATCCTTCTTAGGACACGCTGGTTTTTACCGTAGATTTATCAAGGATTTTAGCAAAATTGCTAGGCCCTTGACTAATCTGTTAGCTAAAGATGTGTCCTTCACTTTCGATGCTGAATGCATAAATTCTTGTGAGAAGCTTAAGAGAGAGCTTATTTCTGCACCAAATATATCTGCACCGGATTGGTCTAAGCCGTTCGAGATCATGTGCGATGCTTCCGATTTTGCAATAGGCGCTGTCCTAGGATAACACATTGATAACAAGCAGCATGTGATCTACTACTCTAGTAGGACTCTCAACGATGCTCAACTGAACTACACTACGACTGAGAAGGAATTCTTGGCAGTAGTGTTTGCCTTAGAGAAGTTTTGTCCATACCTACTAGGGTCCAAAACCACCATTTTCACCGATCATTCTACGCTTAGGTACCTCATGATGAAGAAGGATGCCAAGGCCCGACTCATTCGTTGGATCCTCCTTCTTTAAGAATTCGATCTTGAGATTCGAGACAAGAAAGGCGTAGAAAATGTTGTTGCTGACCACCTCCACGGATCCCTAATTCTCCATGCAACGAATTACCCATAAATGAGGATTTTTCTGATGAACATCTCTTAGCTATCTCCAGGGAACCTTGGTTTGCTGATATAGTGAATTACTTAGTCACAAACCAAACTCCGTCTCATTGGTCCAAAAATGATGTTTACCGATTCTTATCTCAAGTCTGGTATTTCTTTTGGGAGGAACCGTATCTTTTCAAGTACTGTTATGACCAAATTATTAGGAGATGCATTCCCGATGAGGAGGTTAAGAGTGTTCTATCCTTTTGTCACGAACTTGCATGCGGTGGACACTTTGGTCCCCGCAAGACTGCTGAAAAGGTGCTACAAAGTGGGTTTTATTGGCCCACTCTGTTCAAGGATGCTTATGAATTCTGCAAGACGTGCCTTAGATGCCAGATGGTAGGAAGGATTTCAAACCGAAATATGATGCCCCTCAACCCAATTCTAGAAATAGAACTCTTCGATGTTTGGGGCATCGACTTTATGGGTCCATTTTCTAATTCATTTGGGAACCAATACATATTGGTTGCTGTGGATTACGTGTCCAAGTGGGTAGAAGCCATTCCTTGTAAAACTAATGATAACAAAGTTGTCATAAAGTTTTTGAAAGAGAACATTTTTTCCCGCTTCGGAACCCCTCGTGCTATCATCAGTGATAATGGCAGTCACTTTTGCAATAGATCTTTTGAAGCTCTTATGCGAAAGTATGTCATAACTCACAAGTTGTCTACACCTTATCATCCTCAAACCAGTGGGCAAGTTGAGTGATTGAGGCAAAACCTGCACAAAAAATACGAAATTTCAGAACTTATAATAAAAATGTGCAAGTGCTCAATTCTTCCGCTATAGCTAGTGGCTATGCGGGTCGTGATCCACAAGGAGGGTTTGCGATGGAAGCGTTTACAGTTTTATTGAAATCGTTATCAAAACAAGCAAAAGTTCTTCTCTGTTTTATGTTATGAAAATGAAAAAGAAAGTATAGTTAAAGTTAGAAGAATATGAAAGATGAAGAAGGTGGAAAATCAGAAAACGACGAAAAGTAAAGTGGAGAAGAAAGAAAACGATTTGGAAGAAGTGGTGAAAGAAATTGTGTTGGCGATCTATACTATAGCGATAAAAGAAAAGAAAGAAAGTTAAGAATTACTTACCTAGTTTGGTGATGACTTACTTGGAAACCTTTTTGCAAGTTCTACCTTTGTGCTTCGGAGGCGTTCAACGCATAGATCATAAACTCGAACTCGGTCCCCGTGCACATTATATCGTCAAGCATAAGAAGAACGAAGTGATGCGAGCTTGGAAGAGGAGAACGTCTTCATGAACTATCGCTGGCTCTCACGTAGCATCGGTGTACTTGCTTTAGAGTTCACTTGTAGACTCAACACATACAACCAAGGTGAAGTAGATGAGGAAGAGGAAAGCAAAACAAAACGGAAAGTAAAGATACAAACATAAACAAATGTTACCTTTATTGCTTACTGAGACAATGAAAGAAAGGAGGAGGGTACATCGTCGGTGTCACTCTCAACTTCAGCCTCTCTCTCTTACTTACATGAATCTTCTTCTACCCTAAGTTACATACAAGTTACATAAAAATAAAAGAAAAGCTAACTAAGAAATGGAAAAAGAGTCTAAAGTCCTATCTCTGCGTTGGCCACCCATTTCAGTGCACAATATGGCCTTTTATAGGAAGAAAACCCAACCACCAAGATCCCGGGGAGGTCGGGGAAGTTCACGCTTCCCCTAACTCCCCAGGATTGCCGCAAAAACGCGGCTTTTGCCGCGTTTTTGCGGCATTAGTGTGGCCAGGTGGCCACATCAAGAGGGGGGTGGCTCCTGGTTTGAAGTGGGGCTCGTATCTCCTGCTGGTTTTCTTGTTGCTTCTTCAACCGCTGACTGAATCGGCTTTTGATTTTCTAGCTTCGATTCCTCGATTCAAGGAGAGTTTTTCTCAACCCCTTGATATGCCAAGATATATCCCAGATTTCTTCACTTCGAATTTATTCTGAATTAATTCAGAATAAAGTGGGCTTTTGGGCTTGTTCTTCTTTTATTCCTTTGAGCATTTGGGCCTACATTTAGCAAAGAAAAAAGACACTTATTAATATCATTTATTAGCAAACAAGTGTGGTAAAGTGACAACATAAATGCAATGTATGTGACAAATCACACCCCACACTTATCTTTTGCTCGTCCTCGAGCAAGACACTAGGCTAACTCGAATCAATTATTAGACCACTTTCGCAGGTCACTCGATTGCACTGAGCATGTGCAACAAGCCGTTAAACCTCTAGGTCACCCCTAGAGGACGAGTTTTGTCTCGTGAGGGTTTTCAGCGGATTGCACCCACAAAATCCATAAAGAAAGGGAAATAAAGAGTTAGTATTTTCGAAAAGCATTTTGAAAGAGAAAAATATTTGAAATATGATTGTAAGATCTAAGCAATCTATAAGTTATAGGAAACCCGAATTTTTCATTCCTAAACTTAGTCTCTATTCAAAAATTTGTTATCAATCAAAGTAAGGAGTCAAATTGTACTTCTCATCTAGTCTATTACTTTACCCTAAGTCATATGCACCTTGTGACTGTGAAAATTTTGACTAAGGGTTCATTAACTCTAACTCTTATGCCTTATTTATTTATATATATACTTTTTTTTTGTGGTATTATTCCTTAGTTCTATTAGGCTTTCTAATCTGCCCATGTAACGAGCCTCAATCGATGACTCCCAAACCAAACGGTCTTAGGGCACCAGGTGAGAAGACACCCCTAGGACTTAAGGACTCGAGCAAACAAGGCCACAAAACTAAGGACTTTATTATATGAATCCCTTTTAGGCGTGAATACTTATGCTTTATTAGGCACAAATACCCAGCTTAATCAGAGGATCTAATCATCTTTCGCATAAATACTAAGGCTTGCTTAGGCCAAAGCACCTAGCTAATCAATAATTAGATTTGTTATTATATATATATATATATATATTTTTAAGGCATAAGAATCATTATTTTTGAACCCTAAGTGTGTAAGTGTATGAAGTGTGCATATTTCATCCAGGTAAAGATCAAGACCAAATTACTTTGACAAATTATCTTCCTAACTCTAAAAATCAAACAAATAATCTTCTTTTGACCAAGTATAAGAAATCATAATTTGGATTTTCCTATTCCTTAAAATTAACTTAATTTCTTACAAAAATAAGTCAAAATATTGTTTCTATTTTTCAAAAAGTTTTTAAAAGTAAAGAAAAATGTTAATTTTTTTTTTGTTTTTTAAAGAAAAAAAGAAAAGTTATGTTAGACCCTCCCCCACACCTATCTCATGCATTGTCCTCAATGTATGAATTAATGCATAGATGCATGAAAAAGACGAAAGGGAAGGAAAATGTTACCTTAAGGTGGTGGTTCCGGTGGTGGTCTGATTGGTCCACGAAACACGGCCCAATCAACTTTTCTTGGGTCTCGAAGGAACCCACCAGCACTATCTTTAATATGACCCACTAAAAAGATAAATCCATTAAGAATTTTTATTAAAAATTGAACCCCATCTAATTTCCAAATTCCATAATTGATTTCGGAGTCGAATTTGTCAACCACCTTGTCCCAGAATGGAGTATGAAATGATAGAACGGTTGACTTGGACTCAGGAAGGACAGGAACTAATACCGACTCGGGAAGGTCACTTAAGTCAAGTAAAGGTTCAGGAGTCGAAATTGGTTCAGGAAGCGGGTCCAAGTCAAGAAGTTGAAACTCTAGTCCACATGTATTTTCTAACAATGAGATGTGACCTAATTTGGGTGATTCCAGTTCAGGAATGATAGGTGGAGGGATCAAAACTGACTCTAAAATATTACTCAAGTTTGGTAACACAACAGGAGTCAATATTGATTCAGAAAATTGAACTGGATCACAGATTTGGGAATCTAGGTCACATATCTCATTGAGTTCAATATCAAAAAATTGCGAACTTGCCAATTTGTCAATAGGATCTTCAAAATTGTATAATTGGTCAAGTTCAATATGATCCTCAAAGATGGGAGATTCAATTTCATTATGAATTGGTACAGGATCCAATGTTGACTCCGGGAAAAGATTGAAGTCAGGTGAAGATACCGGAGTCATTATTGAATCAGGAAATAAAATTGAATCACTAAGTTCTAGTTCATGATCATATTCATCTTCAAGTTCTATTTCAGGCAAGGGATAACTTGCCAAACTATCAATTTATTTGGAGTTTGGGCAAGTTCAAAAGGTTGTTCTGAAATAGAATCTTGATTTCCAAAACTACATGACTCATCGGCTCTAACAGAATGGTAAGTGACATCAGGACGGTGGGAACGTAGAGATTCGACCATCATATCTATGTCACGATTTCTAGCATTTTGAGCATGAGTCATGGCTTCTTGCATCTTTTCATAGTTGATGGGTTCATTGTCTTGTTGAAAAGATGAAGAGTTATTTTGGAAGTGGTATTGAAATTGTGAGTCCATCAGATTTAGTGATTGTTGTTTGGACTCACGCATACTCCGTTCCAAAATTGATGGTTTCTTAATTTGGACGGGTGGAACTGAGTATGACTCTTGAAAATATTGTGGACTAGGTGGAGAAGGAGGACAAGGTGGTTGGAAATTATGCTCGGGGGAGGTGAATCCCCACTGACTCGGTGAAGAGTTGAAGTCATTATGGAAATTATAGTTATTAGATGGGGGGTATGGGTCATATTGATTCGGATAAGACCAATCCGGCACACTAGGTTGGTCAAAATTATGATATGCCGGGTTGGTAATATCCGAAAATGAAGTCAGTGTGTAATATGGATTATTATTGTAGTTGAAAAAATTATTATTATAGTCCATATCACACAATAGAATACAAACAAAGAAAAACAAACAAATAAACAAACAAAAAAGAAAAAATTCTAGCCTAAGTAAGGGTAGACTTAGGACCTAGACGACTCCTAACTGGTTAGACTGTCCACGGGAGGTCTAATGTAGACTTTAACCACAAGCTAATCAGCCAGGTCAGGGCAAGGTTGGTGGGAGGTTTTCCGTCAAAGACGTTCCTTAATTAAATAACCACCAACCTTCGGGCTTTCGGCCCTCAATCCCTTTCCTAGACACTGATTTTGCAGGAGTTAGATTCCAACACTTTTCCCCTTAGGATAATCTCCTAAATGAGTCCGAGATGTCCCTAGGGCCAACGTCTACTTTTTATTAAATTAGGCTTGGGTTAGTGAGTGCTTGGGAAAATGATTTGCGGGCTAAGGAAAGGGTGATAAAATCCCCACCTTATCTTATTTACGGGTATGCCCTTAAAATTGAATTGTGCAAGTGTACAAGAAATATAAATAGGAATCACTTAAAGCGATATAGACAACCAAGAAGTGAGTCCTATGCTAAATGCAATGCATACGTACCTTGCTTCCAGCACTCTTCAACAGTAAAAGAAATGAATTGAAAAGACACGTGCCTAAATGCAAATGTCTAATCAATTTTTAACTTTTGCAACAAACTTTTTACTGTTGATTATTAGCAGGTTTATGTGATGGCATGTAGGAAATAAATAATTGCAGAGAACTATAATTTGCAAAGCAAGCAGCCTGCAAAAACTTGTTAGTAGTCAACTCTGGATTGCCGCGGATCTGCGGCTTTTGCCGCGTTTCCGCGGCAATTCAGAGGGTAATGGGTCTCTGCTTTTTATAGCAGAGGCCCAATACCACTTGTATGTCACTGCAATATTGATTTCCTGCTTTGCTTGCCCTGTAACCTGCAACAGAGAAGAAAATTCGTTTAGTTCTAAAAAATTTGCAATAAAAATTCAGATTTCAATAAAAACCGTTTTACCCTCCCCGGCAACGGCGCCAAAATTTGATTGAGGCAAAACCTGCACAAAAAATACGAAATTTCAGAACTTATAATAAAAATGTGCAAGTGCTCAATTCTTCCGCTATAGCTAGTGGCTATGCGGGTCGTGATCCACAAGGAGGGTTTGCGATGGAAGCGTTTACAGTTTTATTGAAATCGTTATCAAAACAAGCAAAAGTTCTTCTCTGTTTTATGTTATGAAAATGAAAAAGAAAGTATAGTTAAAGTTAGAAGAATATGAAAGATGAAGAAGGTGGAAAATCAGAAAACGACGAAAAGTAAAGTGGAGAAGAAAGAAAACGATTGGAAGAAGTGGTGAAAGAAATTGTGTTGGCGATCTATACTATAGCGATAAAAGAAAAGAAAGAAAGTTAAGAATTACTTACCTAGTTTGGTGATGACTTACTTGGAAACCTTTTTGCAAGTTCTACCTTTGTGCTTCGGAGGCGTTCAACGCATAGATCATAAACTCGAACTCGGTCCCCGTGCACATTATATCGTCAAGCATAAGAAGAACGAAGTGATGCGAGCTTGGAAGAGGAGAACGTCTTCATGAACTATCGCTGGCTCTCACGTAGCATCGGTGTACTTGCTTTAGAGTTCACTTGTAGACTCAACACATACAACCAAGGTGAAGTAGAAGAGGAAGAGGAAAGCAAAACAAAACGGAAAGTAAAGATACAAACATAAACAAATGTTACCTTTATTGCTTACTGAGACAATGAAAGAAAGGAGGAGGGTACATCGTCGGTGTCACTCTCAACTTCAGCCTCTCTCTCTTACTTACATGAATCTTCTTCTACCCTAAGTTACATACAAGTTACATAAAAATAAAAGAAAAGCTAACTAAGAAATGGAAAAAGAGTCTAAAGTCCTATCTCTGCGTTGGCCACCCATTTCAGTGCACAATATGGCCTTTTATAGGAAGAAAACCCAACCACCAAGATCCCGGGGAGGTCGGGGAAGTTCACGCTTCCCCTAACTCCCCAGGATTGCCGCAAAAACGCGGCTTTTGCCGCGTTTTTGCGGCATTAGTGTGGCCAGGTGGCCACATCAAGAGGGGGGTGGCTCCTGGTTTGAAGTGGGGCTCGTATCTCCTGCTGGTTTTCTTGTTGCTTCTTCAACCGCTGACTGAATCGGCTTTTGATTTTCTAGCTTCGATTCCTCGATTCAAGGAGAGTTTTTCTCAACCCCTTGATATGCCAAGATATAGCCCAGATTTCTTCACTTCGAATTTATTCTGAATTAATTCAGAATAAAGTGGGCTTTTGGGCTTGTTCTTCTTTTATTCCTTTGAGCATTTGGGCCTACATTTAGCAAAGAAAAAAGACACTTATTAATATCATTTATTAGCAAACAAGTGTGATAAAGTGACAACATAAATGCAATGTATGTGACAAATCATTGAGGTTTCAAATAGACAAGTCAAGCTTATATTGGAGAAAACTGTGAACCAAAACTGGAAAGATTGGTCCATCAAACTTGTAGATGCTCTATGGGCCTACAGGACCGCTTTAAAGACGATTCTAGGAATGTCTCCCTATAGGTTAGTCTATGGAAAATCTTGTCACTTACCTGTTGAGTTAGAGCATCGAGCCTTATGGGCAATCAAGCAGTTGAATTTCGACTTGACTAAGGCCCGTGACCTTCGGAAATTACAAATTTCCGAATTGGAGGAATTGAGAAATGATGCCTATGAAAATGCTAGGATCACTAAAGATAGAATCAAGATTTTTCATGACAAGCACATCATAAGAAAAACCTTTGTCCCTGGACAAAAAGTCTTACTTTATAATTCTAGGCTTCATCTTTTTCCAGGAAAATTGAAATCGAGATGGACTGGGCCATTCGTTGTAAAAACCGTGTTTCCACACGGTACAGTTGAGATCAGTGACACCAAGAATGGAAATGACTTTAAGGTAAATGGTCAGCGCCTTAAACCTTTCTTGGAATCGGTGCCGGTAAATGAAACGGCAATGGGTCTTTTTGACCCAGTGTATCGGTAACTTTCCTCCTTTCCATTTTATTTCATGCAATTATACATTTCTTTCATACATTGGGGACAATGCATGAGATAAGTGTGGGGGAGGGTTCTAACATGACTGATATAAAAAAAAAAGAAAAAAAATAGATAAATATAAAAATAAAATAAAAAAAAACTTTTTGAAAGGTTAGAACAATATTTTGATATATTTTTTGTAAGAAATTAAGTTAATTTTAAGGAATAGGAGAATCATAATCAGGATTTCTTACACTTGGTCAAAATAAGATAACTTGTTTGATTTTTAGGGTCAGGAAGAAAATTTGTGAAAGTAATTTAGTCTTGATATTTACCTTGATGACTTATGCACACAAAATACACTTACACACTTAGGGTTTAAAAACAGAGACTCTTATGCCTTATAAAAATATGATGATAAAAAAAAGTCTAATTATTGATTAGCTAGGTACTTTGGCCTAAGCAAGCCTTTGTATTTATGCAAAAGATAATTAGACAAGTTTGAAAAAAAAATGTGTATATACATCCTCTGATTAAGCTGGGTATTTATGCCTCATGAAGCATAAGTATTCACGCCTAAAAGGGGTACATAGTATAAATAAAAACCTTGGTTTCGTGGCCTTATTTGCTCGAATGTTTAAGTTCTTAGGGGTGTTTTCTCACCTGGTGCCCTAAAACTGTCCGGTTTGGGTGTCACCGACTGAATGCTCGTTACATGGGCAGATTAGAAAGCCTAATGAAATTGAGGAATAAATTTCACCAAAAATAAATAAATATAAGGCATAAGAATTAATGTTAAAGAACCCTTAGTCAACTTCACAGTCACGATGGTGCATACGACTCAGGGTAAATTAATAGACTAGATGAGAAGTACAATTTGACTCCTTACTTTAACTGATGACATGTTTTTGAATAGAGACTAAGTTTAGGAATGAAAAATTTGATATTCCTATAACTTATAGATTACTTAAAGTCTCACAAATATACTTCAAATATTTTCTCCTTTAAAAATTCTTTTCGGAAATACTAACCTTTTTCTCTTTCTTTATGGATTTTGTGGGTGCAATCCACTGAAAATCCTCACGAGACAAAACTCGTCCTCTAGGGGTAACCTAGAGGTTTAACGGCTTGTTGCACATGCTTAGTGCAATCGAGTGACCTGCGAAAGTGGTCTAATAATTGATTAAAGTTAGTCTGATGTTTTGCTCGAGGGCGAGAAAAAGATAAGTGTGGGGGTGTGATTTGTCACATATATTGCATTTATATTGTCACCTTACCATACTTGTTAGCTAATAAATCCTATTAATAAGTTTTCTTTTTCTTTGCTAAATGTAGGCCAAGTGCTTAAAGAAGAAAAGAGAAACAAGCCAAAAGCCCACCAAATTCTGAATTAATTCAGAATAAATTTGAAATGAAGAAATCAGGGCTAAATCTTGGCATATCAAGAGGTTGAGAAGAATCCTCCCTGAATCAAGCGATTGAAGCCACACAATCAAGGCTGTTTTGTCAACGTTTTGGAGAAGAAACAAGAAAACTAGAAGGAGATACGGGATACCCATCAAACCAGGAGCTTCCCCCCTTTGGTGTGGCCACCTGGCCACACCAAGGCCGCGAAACGTGACCCAAGCTGCATTTCCGCGGCTATCTTGCGGCCGTTGGGGGAGTGTTTGCTCCCCCAATCTTCCCGGGATCCTCTCTGTTAGGGTTTTGCCTATAAATACTGGTTTCAGCAAAGAAAAATGCAGCGAAGACTAGGATTAAGTTTTGTGTTTATTTTCTTAAGATTTAGGCTCTTTGTTAGCTAGCACAAAGTTATAATCTTGTTATTTACTTTGCAGTCCAGTATCAAAATTTGTGAGAGAGAGAATTGAGTGCTTGTACTTGAAGATTGAAGTGACGTCAATACAAAAGTCGAGCCAAGTTTTCTTCCACTTGCAGTACGGTATGGTTTGCATTATGTCTATGCTTTCTTCATTGTTTTCTATGGATAACTAAACGGTTTTCTGGGCTAGCTATCATAACTCTCTCTTGTTCTTCTCTCTTCTGTTTTTAAAAGAAAAAGACCCAATGAGTCATATACATGCCTCACTTAAAAGCCTTTCTTTTTGAAAGTGTTCTTGAAGGCACATGAGGATGGGTTTGGTTTGTTGAATTCTCACTTCTTTCATGAACATCTCTTGAATTGTTTTTACTTCATTCTTGCTTCTTCGCACTTGATGTTTTAATATTCAATTCTAACGATTTCTTGAAGAAAAGACTCAAATCTTCTTACCATCTTATGTGCTTTACTTAAAACTTTCTAAAAATTAACTTTAAGTTTTGCAAATGATCACTTGAGGCACTTAACATTTCAAGAGAAGAACGAACAATGAGTAGTGAGATAGTGAGCCCAGTTTGCTTTCTTATTATAAAACAACAAAACAATTCTCAAGCTTTCAAATTCTCCTTCTCCAAAACCTTTTCTAAAATTTGCTATTTCTCTTTTAATCATCTTTTTCTTTCCATTCTCTTTTTCATAAAAACGAACATAATTCCTTGTTTTAAATAATTCATCGAAAAGCTTCCATCGCATTCCTCCTCGTGGACACGACCCGTTAGCCACAAGCTACACGGTAATCTCTTAAACTCTTTGATTGTTCCTTCTTTTAGCAATCACTGCGTTCCTCCAAAGGTCACCGTCTCTTCAACAAAGTAAAAGCTGCATCTATTCAACAGAGTGAGAGCTGCGTCTTCACTTCAAATATCGCGTCCGTTCATGAGGCCGCACCTCTTCAGCAAAGTAATAGATGTGTCCCCACTTCGATTGAGGACTGCGTCTCTGAAACAACATAACCTTCACGGCCACAAGACTTGCATTCTGTCTTCGCTTCTGCAATCAGTTCAACAGTACACTGACACAAGCAAACGACTGTTTCCCCCTGTTCGACAGTACACCCCACAACTAGCTCAGAGCACTGAGGAGGTCTAGACTGCGTAGCTAGCCACTCACCACGATCATTTCTGGCAGCTTCAATGGGTTTTATACTACACTCACGAAGATCACATTCCAGACAGGATTAAGCTCAGAGTATCTCAAATGATTGTCAGTCCAATCATGAGAAGTATGAATTCAACTAAAGTCTAAAGTATTTCAAAATCTGTCCCAGTCAACCGTGAAATATCAAAAACTTTGGAGGGGGTTCTGTAGACTGTCCAAAAATCACTGGGGTCAAGTCATCATAAAGTAGAGTCCAAACTCCAGACGTAAGGCAACATAGCCACTAGCGCAGCACCAAGCGAAGGTTGAAACCCGCATCTTAATGTTACTACAATAACCAAGACGCAGAGTTTGAAAGCCGCGTCTCAGCACCACTGTAGTACCAGGACGCAAGGGTCGAAACCCGCGTCTCTACCTCACTACAATGGCCAAGATGTAGAGTTTGGAGCTTGCGTCTCAAGCATCCATGTAGTACCCAGACACAGAGCCCGAAGCCCGCGTCTCACATGAAGCTTAATGCAGAACTTGAAGCTCGGGTTTCTCAAGCGTTACCTCAATGACGAAACGTGAGGCTCAAAGCCCGCGTCTCGGTTATAACTTCCCTCATTACTGGGTCAATTACTGCCCACGTAATGAGGGAGTTAACCCCCATTATGGAGTATTTTTAGGGACAGTTTTACCCCTGAACCCCTATAAATAGCTCAGTTTGCTATAGAAAAGGGGTCAGAAGTTTTGTTCAGAAGAATTTTGGTTGTAAGCCTTAGAAAGACCAAAATCTCTAGCTGAGAAATACAAAAGAGTAAAACTCTTCTAATAACTTGTTGAGTTTAAATTTGTTCTTACCTAAAGTCTCTTTGAGATTTTTGTTAGACAGAAGCTGCGTTACTTCGTCCACCGTCTAAAGAGAAAATTCCCAAAAGATCGTGACGTTCACCCGGTCAACAGAAAACAAGATTCACTTTCCATCGCTACTTCAAGAACCCAGCACTAAACAAAGGAAAGATTTGAGCTTGAATATCTTCTCTCTCTTATAATCGGATTATTGATCTGTTGTAACTTTCTTTACAATCAAATAAAGAATTTATAAGCCTTCAACTTTTCCCACCAAATATGCATTTTATTTTGTATTTGATTGTATTTGTATTCATTCGCAATATACCTCTGATGAATCCTTGTACTAGTGTAGTCTCATTCATGTACATATACCACGCATGTGATGTGTTATATTACTGCTTTAATACCATCCGTGGCCGACCCTTCGTGATAAATTAGCCTCCAGCTCTACACTCAGCCTTTGGCTTCACCACTCCACGATAGCCTAGTTATTATCACATTTATATGTGTGCATGTGTGGTACTAACAATGCATGTACCCTTATACAAACTCTAAATTTTTGCCCACTCCCGTGATAGTTACCCAATAGGTTTTTGGCCTTGCACCTTTATGGGCTTCGTGGTTGCTACTGAGAGTGTGCTTAGACCCCATGCATACTATAGTCTTCGGGCTCTCGCCCATTTTCTCGAAAGAGAAGTGCGCTTAGACCATCAGATTTCTCATGCTCTGCCTGGTAGGCATGCTTAACGCTAAGCGTTTTTCACTAAATTTGCTTAGGCAGAACTCTGTCGGATTTTAAACTCGCATTTTAAGCTGAGTTATTCTAGCAGCTCCGTTATGCGCTTTAGTGATTAGACACTATTTGCTGTCCGTGCCTCCAGCTTGCTTAGCTGTGCTTGAATGTTCGCTTGCTTGCTAATTGTCTACTTGACAGTTTATCTATTTTTCTATTAATGTTGTTAAGAGTTTGAAATCTTACTTATATTACTTTTCAGAGACTATATTATTTTTCGGTATTTATAGTGATCTCTTATATCGGTTATGTTTTCCTGTATCGCTTGACCTATTTTCACTTGATGTGCTAACATTTCCCGTGATGTCTCTTGACATCTACTTGATATCACCGACCCCTGTCATGCTATCACCTGACCCTATCATACTATCATCTGACATCTGACATGACATTCCTGACTCTTATAACAATTACAATACGAGAATGATGATCTGACATCTTGATATATCCTGATATAATCCAATACAAAGCATACTCCTGATACACCTGTGCTCCTGATACTCTTGATTTGTTCCTTCTCATTCCCATAATCTGATAATTATCTGATAAATTATAAAAAGGGAGAACTTACATCGAGTCAGGGAAAACTAACAGATATCGATATATGTTCGTGTTTACAGTGGTATTAGGTATGTTGTGCAACTAAAATTTTTGTTTTGACCTAAGGGCCTCCAAGTGACTAAGGGAAGCGCTGAATCTCTATCTTCCTTGTACGATCCTAAAAGAGCATCCTATAAGACCCTCCTGTACACTTTGCTGTTGGAACTTGTTTTGATGAAGACTTTTGTGAAGCATTTCATTTGGAGCTCTAACACACGACGAATCAAGAGTTCTTCATGATCAAGATGTCCCAAAGAGAGTTGATGTGATGTGTTTTGTAAATGTAAAATAGCATGTCAAAAGCCTTGACACACACACACACATTTCATTATTGTCTAGTCGACTTATAACTCCTTATAGTCGACTAACCCTTGGAGTAGTCGACTAACCCAAACCCCTAGTCGACTAATCCTGTGTCCAAAAGAAACCCAACTCTCTGTTTGTGCATTAGTTGACTTGACAGTCAATACTAGTCGACTAATATCATATGTAGTCGACTAATCCCTTGCCCCTAGTCGACTAATAGCTGGTCCAGTCGACTTGAAATTAATTGCAGTCGACTTGATTCAGTTAAACAGAAAACTGTCACTCAAACGTATCTTGACCTAGTCTACTTATAGTCAAACCTAGTCGACTAATAGTAGGAAATTTGCCTTGTATAGTCGACTAACTCAAAAGGCAAGTCGACTATAGGCAGTTTCTGATTGTTGGACAGTTTCTGACTGTTGGTCTTTTGTGCAACGTTTTCCAACGTTCTAGTCATTTGAATTGCTTCTATAACTACCCTAACTTACCCTAGTCTTCAGCTATATAAAGGGTAGTTAATCCAAAGGCCAAACATCAATCCAAATCTTCAGTTTTCTAGATTAAAAATTCTGCCAAACCTGAAAACTGATTCCAACTTCTGTTCTTCACCAAAATTCAATTCCTTTGTGAAGTTCTCTGAAGTTTCTCCTATACTAGATCTTGTCCACGTTCACACACAATACCAAGGCTTATAGGAAAGTGTTGTAATACTCAAAGCAATCATTGTACACGGGTGTCTTCTTGGTGTAGAAGCAGTTGTACAAGGTGAAGTTTGTTCTCTTGGTGGAAGAGAAGGTGTTCTCTTGGTGGAAGAGAAGGTGTACACATTTGGCAAAGGGGATTTGTCAAGTGGTGTGCATGGTTGTGATTTTTGATGTACAAAATCAAGGATAAAGGAAAATCTCAAGCGGGTGGCTTGGGGACTGGATGTAGGTCACGAGGACCGAACCAGGATAATCTCTCGTGTTTGCGTTTGTCTAAACTTTTCTGAGATTTGATTTCCTTTACTGCAAGTTTATTTATTTGTTTAACTTAATTCTTCTTTGTTTAGTATTTGTGTTGACTTCGTATTTTTGATCCATAAGTGCCAACAGAGAAAATTCCGCAATTGGCATCATCTCGGGACCAACAATTGGTATCAGAGCAGGTCTCACAATTGGTATCAGAGCAAGTCTAACAATTGGTATCAGAGCCCTGAACCGGCATACAAGCCCTGCATACCTAGTCAACAACAACAACAAGGATGGCAACAGAGTTTTCATCATCTCAATTCAAAGAAGGACATTCTACACAACGTCTACCGCTATTTGACGGATCCAACTACAACTACTGGAAGTGTAGAATGAAGATCTACATGCAATCGCTCAACTACGAACTTTGGAACATCGTAGAAGCATCGTACACTAAGCCAACAACCAACTACAATGATTGGAGTGAGGATCAAAAGAAGAATGCGAACCTTGATGCCAAAGCGATGAATGCGTTGTTCTGCGCCCTAACCAAAGAAGAGTTCAACAGAGTGTCAACAGCCACTTCTGCACATCAAATATGGCATACTCTTCAGGTAACACACGAAGGCACAAGTAAAGTTAAAGAATCTAAGATATCTGTTCTTGTCCACAGGTTTGAATTAATCAAAATGGAGGAGAATGAAACCATATCCGAAATGGTAACAAGATTCACCGATATTACCAATTCCTTAGCATCCCTTGGAAAGGACTACACCCAAGTCGAAAGAGTTCGTAAGATCCTTCGTGCACTCACACCAGAATGGGAGAAGAAGACAACCGCTATTGAAGAGGCGAATGATCTCTCAAATATGACGTTAGAAAACCTAATTGGTAATCTAATGGCATATGAAGTGCAATTGGAAGAAAGAAAGAACGAGGAACGACAACACCACTCAAAGAAGAAAGAAATTGCTTTCCATGCATCCTCTGACACGAACGATTCCAATGAAGATGAAGAGGAGATGGCAATGCTTTCAAAGAAAGTCAGGAGATTTCTAAAGTAAGGTAAATTCAAATGCTTTAATTGCAATAAACCAGGTCATATGAAGATGGATTGCCCATTGCTCAAGAATAAAGGCAAATACATGAGCAAAAAATTCAGAGAGAAGAAAAACTATGAAGCCTCATGGGAAAACAGTGATTCCTCTTCCTCTGACGAAGAAGAAACTACTGAACGTGTCAACCTATGTTACATGGCCATAGAAGATGATGAGGTATCATTTACTGAACTTTCTGATGCATTTCATGAATTGTTTAATGATCTAAAGCATGAAAAACTGAAAAATAAAGTTTTATTAAAAGAAAATGAAAAACTTTTAAATGAAAATTCATGTTATGCTTTACAAGTATCTTCTATAAATTCTCAACAAGATTAGTTTGAAAAAGTCATATCATCTTTGAAAAATGATAATGAGAAGTTTATAAAAGAGAACATTTTTCTTAAAAAGGAAACTGAGTCTTTGAATAAAAGGATTTCTATTTTAGATAAAGATATTTCAGTTTTCAAAAAGAAATATGAAGATATTTTGCAAAATGTGACTAAGTTCAATCAAGGAAAAGAAAAATTGAATGATTTATTATCTTTTCAGAAGTTGTCACATAATAATTATGGTATTGGATTTGTTGAAAAATCTTCATATTGTAGTAATCCATATAGTTCTTTTGTAAAAAGAAAGTCTAAGAAAAATATGTTTATATGGATTCCTAAGAATTTAAGTATTTACGATAAAAATACATATATTGCATCATACATTCATGATATATGTAATTCTTGCAACTATGTGTATACTAACAGGTGGAAAATAAATTCTAAATGGATATGGACTCCTAAAGGTTAATATGTTCTTTTATGTTTGATACCATCTAACGTTTATCTTGCAGGTACCATATAAAAGTTGATAAAAACATATATATATATATTCTAATGATAAATTTGTTTCAGGGGGAGAACAAAGAATTTCTATATCTGTTATAACTCAATTTCTGCAAGGGGAGGAAAATATAACCTATTTTCTGCAGGGAGAGCACTTGTGCACCCAAAGCGTCATCATCAAAAAGGGGGAGAATGTTGGAACTTGTTTTGATGAAGATTTTTGTGAAGCATTTCATTTGGAGCTCTAACACACGACGAATCAAGAGTTCTTCATGATCAAGAAGTCCCAAAGAGAGTTGATGTGATGTGTTTTATAAATATAAAATAGCATGTCAAAAGCCTTGACACACACACACACACACATTTCATTATTGTCTAGTCGACTTATAACTCCTTATAGTCGACTAACCCTTGGAGTAGTCGACTAACCCAAACCCCTAGTCGACTAATCCTGTGTCCAAAAGAAACCCAACTCTCTGTTTGTGCATTAGTCGACTTGACAGTCAATACTAGTCAACTAATATCATATGTAGTCGACTAATCCCTTGCCCCTAGTCGACTAATAGCTGGTCCAGTCGACTTGAAATTAGTTGCAGTCGACTTGATTCAGTTAAACAGAAAACTGTCACTCAAACGTATCTTGACCTAGTCGACTTATAGTCAAACCTAGTCGACTAATAGTAGGAAATTTGCCTTATATAGTCGACTAACTCAAAAGGCAAGTCGACTATAGGCAGTTTCTGACTGTTGGTCTTTTGTGCAACGTTTTCAAACGTACAAATCATTTGAATTGCTTCTATAACTACCCTAACTTACCCTAGTCTTCAGCTATATAAAGGGTAGTTAATCCAAAGGCCAAACATCAATCCAAATCTTCAGTTTTCTAGATTAAAAATTCTGCCAAACCTGAAAACTGATTCCAACTTCTGTTCTTCACCAAAATTCAATTCCTTTGTGAAGTTCTCTGAAGTTTCTCCTATACTAGACCTTGTCCACGTTCATACACAATACCAAGGCTTATAGGAAATGTTGTATTACTCAAAGCAATCATTGTACACGGGTGTCTTCTTGGTGTAGAAGCAGTTGTACAAGTTGAAGTTTGTTCTCTTGGTGGAAGTGAAGGTGTTCTCTTAGTGGAAGAGAAGGTGTACACATTTGGCAAAGGGGATTTGTCAAGTGGTGTGCATGGTTGTGATTTTGGGTGTACAAAATCAAGGATAAAGGAAAATCTCAAGCGGGTGGCTTGAGGACTGGATGTAGGTCACGAGGACCGAACCAGGATAAATCTCTCGTGTTTGCGTTTGTCTAAACTTTTCTGAGATTTGATTTCCTTTACTGCAAGTTTATTTATTTGCTTAACTTAATTCTTCTTTGTTTAGTATTTGTGTTAACTTCGTATTTTTGATCCATAAGTGCCAACAGAGAAAGTTCCGCAATTGGCATCATCTCGGGACCAACAATTGGTATCAGAGCAGGTCTCACAATTGGTATCAGAGCAGGTCTAACAATTGGTATCAGAGCCCTGAACTGGCATACAAGCCCTGCATACCTAGTCAACAACAACAACAAGGATGGCAACAGAGTTTTCATCATCCCAAGTCAAAGAAGGACATTCTACACAACGTCCACCGCTATTTGACGGATCCAACTACAACTACTGGAAGTGTAGAATGAAGATCTACTTGCAATCGCTCAACTACGAACTTTGGAACATCGTAGAAGCATCGTACACCAAGCCAACAACCAACTACAATGCTTGGAGTGAGGATCAAAAGAAGAATGCGAACCTTGACGCCAAAGCGATGAATGCCTTGTTCTGTGCCCTAACCAAAGAAGAGTTCAACAGAGTGTCAATAGCCACTTCTGTGCATCAAATATGGCATACTCTTCAGGTAACACATGAAGGCACAAGTAAAGTTAAAGAATCTAAGATATCTGTTCTTGTCCACAGGTTTGAATTATTCAAAATGGAGGAGAATGAAACCATATCCGAAATGGTAACAAGATTCACCGACATTACCAATTCCTTAGCATCCCTTGGAAAGGACTACACCCAAGTCGAAAGAGTTCGTAAGATCCTTCGTGCACTCACACCAGAATGGGAGAAGAAGACAACGCTATTGAAGAGGCGAATGATCTCTCAACTATGACGTTAGAAAACCTAATTGGTAATCTAATGGCATATGAAGTGCAATTGGAAGAAAGAAAGAACGAGGAACGACACACACCACTCAAAGAAGAAAGAAATTGCTTTCCATGCATCATCTGACACGGACGATTCTAATGAAGATGAAGAGGAGATGGTAATGCTTTCAAAGAAATTCAGGAGATTTCTAAAGTAAGGTAAATTCAAATGCTTTAATTGCAATAAACCAGGTCATATGAAGATGGATTGCCCATTGCTCAAGAATAAAGGCAAATACATGAGTAAAAAATTCAGAAAGAAGAAAAACTATGATGCCTCATGGGAAAACAGTGATTCCTCTTCCTCTAACGAAGAAGAAACCACTGAACGTGTCAACCTATGTTACATGGCCATAGAAGATGATGAGGTATCATTTACTGAACTTTCTGATGCATTTCATGAATTGTTTAATGATCTAAAGCATGAAAAACTGAAAAATAAAGTTTTATCAAAAGAAAATGAAAAACTTTTAAATGAAAATTCATGTTATGCTTTACAAGTATCTTCTATAAATTCTCAACAAGATTAGTTTGAAAAAGTCATATCATCTTTGAAAAATGATAATGAGAAGTTTATAAAAGAGAACATTTTTCTTAAAAAGGAAACTGAGTCTTTGAATAAAAGGATTTCTATTTTAGATAAAGATATTTCAGTTTTCAAAAAGAAATATGAAGATATTTTGTAAAATGAGACTAAGTTCAATCAAGGAAAAGAAAAATTGAATGATTTATTATCTTTTCAGAAGTTGTCACATAATAATTATGGTATTGGATTTGTTGAAAAATCTTCATATTGTAGTAATCCATATAGTTCTTTTGTAAAAAGAAAGTCTAAGAAAAATATGTTTATATGGATTCCTAAGAATTTAAGTATTTATGATAAAAATACATATATTGCATCATACATTCATGATATATGTAATTCTTGCAACTATGTGTATACTAACAGGTGGAAAATAAATTCTAAATGGATATGGACTCCTAAAGGTTAATATGTTCTTTTATGTTTGATACCATCTAACGTTTATCTTGCAGGTACCATATAAAAGTTGATAAAAACATATATATATATATTCTAATGATAAATTTGTTTCAGGGGGAGAACAAAGAATTTCTATATCTGTTATAACCCAATTTCTGCAAGGGGAGGAAAATATAACCTATTTTCTGCAGGGGGAGCACTTGTGCACCCAAAGCGTCATCATCAAAAAGGGGGAGAATGTTGGAACTTGTTTTGATGAAGATTTTTGTGAAGCATTTCATTTGGAGCTCTAACACACGACGAATCAAGAGTTCTTCATGATCAAGATGTCCCAAAGAGAGTTGATGTGATGTGTTTTATAAATATAAAATAGCATGTCAAAAGCCTTGACACACACACACACACATTTCATTATTGTCTAGTCGACTTATAACTCCTTATAGTCGACTAACCCTTGGAGTAGTCGACTAACCCAAACCCCTAGTCGACTAATCCTGTGTCCAAAAGAAACCCAACTCTCTGTTTGTGCATTAGTCGACTTGGCAGTCAATACTAGTCGACTAATATCATATGTAGTCGACTAATCCCTTGCCCCTAGTCGACTAATAGCTGGTCCAGTCGACTTGAAATTAGTTGCAGTCGACTTGATTCAGTTAAACAGAAAACTGTCACTTAAACGTATCTTGACCTAGTCGATTTATAGTCAAACCTAGTCGACTAATAGTAGGAAATTTGCCTTATATAGTCGACTAACTCAAAAGGCAAGTCTACTATAGGCAGTTTCTGACTGTTGGTCTTTTGTGCAACGTTTTCCAACGTTCCAATCATTTGAATTGCTTCTATAACTACCCTAACTTACCCTAGTCTTCAACTATATAAAGGGTAGTTAATCCAAAGGCCAAACATCAATCCAAATCTTCAGTTTTCTAGATTAAAAATTCTGCCAAACCTGAAAACTGATTCCAAATTCGGTTCTTCACCAAAATTCAATTCCTTTGTGAAGTTCTCTGAAGTTTCTCCTATACTAGATCTTGTCCACGTTCATACACAATACCAAGGCTTATAGGAAAGTGTTGTAATACTCAAAGCAATAATTGTACACGGGTGTCTTCTTGGTGTAGAAGCAGTTGTACAAGGTGAAGTTTGTTCTCTTGGTGGAAGAGAAGGTGTTCTCTTGGTGGAAGAGAAGGTGTACACATTTGGCAAAGGGGATTTGTCAAGTGGTGTGCATGGTTGTGATTTTGGGTGTACAAAATCAAGGATAAAGGAAAATCTCAAGCGGGTGGCTTGGAGACTGGATGTCGGTCACGAGGACCGAACCAGAATAAATCTCTCGTGTTTGCGTTTGTCTAAACTTTTCTGAGATTTGATTTCCTTTACTGCAAGTTTATTTATTTGTTTAACTTAATTCTTCTTGTTTAGTATTTGTGTTGACTTCGTATTTTAAATACATTAGTGCAAACAGAGAAAGTTCCGCAATTGGCATCATCTCGGGACCAACAATTGGTATAAGAGCAGGTCTCACATTTGCGATCGGTTTCATACACCAGCAGCGGAACACCCTGGACCATGGTCCAAGGAATATATGGGACCCACTGTAAATATTGTTTGTTGATACTCCCATTGGTTTCCAATAACAATCTTGCTTTACTCAGATGTGGATTTATGTGTGCTAGGACACTAGTCCACATACATAAATGATTGAGTTAGTACCTGCACAAAAAATATAGAATTTCAGAACTTTAAAATAGAACTGCAAGGTGCTCAATTCTATCACAATAGCAAGTGCCTATGCGGGTCGTGATCCATAAGGAGGGACTAGCGATGGAAGCTTTTTAGTAAGTTCTCTTTTAGGCTACAATTAATGGTTAAAGTTCTTCTTTAGTTCTTTAAAAGAAAAAGGAAAAATTGAGTTATAGTTAAGTTAGAAAGAAAGTGATAGATAGAGAAGGTAGAGAAAAATGGAAGTGGATATGAACAAAGAAATGAAAAAGGAGTGATAAAGAAGTGGTAATTGTGGTGTTTTAAATTAAAGAATAAAAAGAAAAGAATCTAAAAGTTACTTACCTCCTTTTGCCAAATGCTTACCTGAATCTTTTACAATGAAGTTACCTTGAAGTGAGACGATTAACGTATAGCCCATAAGAGTTGATTCCCGTCTCCTCCACATTATATCATCAAGACGTTGCAAGTATGAAGTGATACAGAATGAAACTCAAAATCCAACGTCATGAGCTATCGGTGGCACTCGTAAAGGCAAGACTCTTTCGATGCTTCGAGACTCACTTGGATAGCAATTGGTACCAAAAGAAGAAAAGTAGAGAAGAAGAAGAAGAACAAAAACAAAGTACATACAAAAGGAAAACTACAAATTCGATTTTATAATAATATGAAAAAAAGAAAATCTTACACCGGTGTCACTCTCAGTACAAGCTTCATTCTCATTCTCCTATGAAACTCTGATCTCCTCTGATTTACATAAATTAAAACTGAAAATTACATGAAAAGAAAAACAAAAACCTACACTACAAAAAATGGAAAAGTGGACTAAATTCTATCTCTGCATGGTCGTCCCCATTTACAGTGAAAAACCTGCCTTTTATAGGCAAAACCCAGAGGGGAGAGGCGTGAGAAGATAGGGGGAGCAAACGCTCCCCCTAACTCACTAACAAAGCCGCGAAAATACGACTTTGGCCGTGTTTTCGGGCCATGGTGTGGCCGGTGGCCACACCCTGTTTGTGGTAGTCCCTGGCTTCGGTACTTGCTTTTATCTTCTGCTAGATTTGTCGTTAAAGTCCGGGATTCTGACGAAATGCCTTTGACCTTTGGCTTCAACCGATTGATATGTAGGGATTTGTTCTAACTGGTTTTCAACCGATCTGAACCGACCTGATCTGCTCTAATTTATTGATTTGAATTAATTCTGATTTAAATCAGAATTTGATGGGCTTTTGGGCTCATTTCTCTTCCCTCTTCTTTAGGAATGGGCCTGCAAATAAATTAAACATTAATTAGGAAAAAGCAGAGTTTATTCTATAATAAGTATGAGAATATGATGATGAATGTGCAATATTAGCAACCGATCATACCCCCATACCTATCTTTTTGCTCGTCCTCGAGCAAAACAGCTAAACAAAAAATTATTAGACCACTTTCCCAGGTCACGCGATTGCACTGAGCATGTGTAACAAGCCGTTAAACCTCTAGGTTACCGCTAAGGACGAGTTTTGTCTCGTGAGGGTTTTCAGTGGATTACACCCACAAAATCCGTAAAGAAAGAGAAAAATATTAGTATTTTGAAAACACATTTTGAAAGAAAAATATTTGAAATATTATTGTAAGTTTTAAGAAATCTATAAGTTATAGGAAAACCGAATTTTTCATTCCTAAACTTAGTCTCTGTTTAAAAATTTGTTATCAATCAAAGTAAGGAGTCAAATTGTACTTCTCATTTAGTCTATTACTTTACCCTAAGTCATATGCACCTTGTGACCGTGAAAATTTTGACTAAGGGTTCTTTAACTCTAACTCTTATACCTTATTTATTTATATATATATATTTTTTGGTGGTGTTATTCCTTAGTTCTATTAGGCTTTCTAATTTGCCCATGTAACGAGCCTTTAATCGATGACTCCCAAACCAAACGGTCTTAGGGCACCGGGTGAGAAAACACTCCAAGGACTTAAGGACTCGAGCAAACAAGGCCACAAAAGTAAGGATTTTATTATATAAACCACTTTTAGGTGTGAATACTTATACTTTATTATGCACAAATACCCAGCTTAATGAGAGGAATTTTTTTATATATATATATTTTTTTCTCAAACTTATCTAATCATCTTTCGCATAAATACCAAGGCTTACTTAGGCCAAAGCACCTAGCTAATCAATAATTAGATTTGTTCATCTTTCATAGATATATTTTTTCTCTCTCTTTTTTTATTTTTTTTAATAAGGCATAAGAATCTTTGTTTTTGAACCCTAAGTGTGTAAGTGTATGAAGTGTGCATATTTCATTAAGGTAAAGATCAAGACTAAATTACTTTGACAAATTATCTTCCTAACCCTAAAAATCAAACAAATAATCTTATTTTGACCAAGTTTAAGAAATCCTAATTTTGATTTTCCTATTCCCTAAAATTGACTTAATTTCTTACAAAAAATATGTCAAAATATTGTTTCTATTTTCAAAAAGTTTTTAAAAGTAAAGAAAATGTTAAAAAAATTTATTTATTTATTTATTTATTTTTAATAAAAAGAAAAACCTAAGTTATGTTAGAACCCTCCCCTACACCCATCTCATGCATTGTCCTCAATGTATGAATTAATGCATAGATGCATGAAAAAGAAGAAAGGGAAGGAAAATCAACCTTAAGGTGGTGGTTCCGATGGTGGTCTGATTGGTCCACGAAATGCGGCCCAATCGACTTTTCATGGAGTTCGGAGGAACCTACCAGAAATCTCTCTAATATAAGCCACTAAAATGATATATACATGAATTATTTTTTTAAAAATTTAACCCCATCTAATTTCCAAATTTCATAATTAATTTCAGAGTCAATTTTGTCAACCGCCTTGTCCTAAAATGGAGTTTGAAAAGATGGAATGATTGACTTGGACTTTGGAAGTATGGGAACTAATACCAACTCAGAAAAATGACTTAAGTCAAGTAAAGGTTCAGGAGTCGAGATTGGTTCAGGAAGTGGGTCCAAATCAAGAAGTTGAAATTCAAGTCCACATTCATTTCCCCACAATGGAATGTGACTTAATATTGTGATTCAAGTTCAAGAATGACAGGTGTGGGAATCAAAACTGACTCTAAAATATTACTCAAGTCGGGTAACAAAACAGGAGTCAATATTGATTTGAAAATTTGAACTGGATCACAAAATTGAGAATCTAGGTCACATTTCTCATTGAGTTCAATTTCATAAAAATGAGAACTTGCCAATTTGTCAATAGGACTTTCAAAAGTATGAAATTTATCAAGTTCAATATAATGATCATCAAAGATGGGCGATTCAATTTCATTATGAATTGGCACAGGATCCAATGTTGACTCGGGAAAAAGATTGAAATCAGGTGAAGACACCGGAGTCATAATTGAATCAGGTAGTAGAATTGAATCACTAAGTTGAGGTTCATGATCATATTCATTCTCAAGTTCAATTTCTGGTAAGGGATAACTTGCCAAACTGTCAATGTCACTTTCAAAATTTGAAGTTTGGGCAAGTTCAAATGATTGTACTGAAATGGAACCTTGTTTTCCAAAACAACATGACTCTTCAGCTCTAACAGAATGGTTAGCGACATCAGAACTTGCCAAAAGGTGAGAACATAGAGTTTGAACCATCATATCTATGTCATGATTACGAGCATTTTGAGCTGAGTCATGGCTTCAAGCATCTTTCATAGTTGATTGGTTCATCATTTTGTTGTGATTGGTCTTGAAAAGATGATTTGTTAATTTGGAATTGGTGGTGAAATTGTGAGTCCATCAGATTTTATGATTGTTGTTTTGACTCACGCATACACATTTCCAAAATTGATGGTTTTCTATTTTGGACTGGTGGACTGAGTATGAATCTTGAAAATATTGTGGACAAGGTGGATAAGGAGGACAAGTTGGTTGAAAATTGGATTCGGGGGAGGTGAATCCCCATTGACTCTGTGAAGAGTTGAAATAATTCTGGAAATTATGGTTATAAGTTTGGGGGCATGGGTTATATTGATTCGGATAAGACCAATCCGACACACTATTTTGGTTAAAGTTATGATATGCCGGGTTGGTAATATCCGAAAAATTATGGATTACCATTAAAATTGAAAAAGTTATTTTTATAAGCTATATCACACAATAAAACACAAACAAAGAAAGAAACAAAGGAAAAAAAATTCTAAATTATGTTAGGGTAGACCTTTGACCTAGACGACTCCTAATTGGTTAGACTGTCCACGAGAGGTATAATACAGACTTTGACCACAAGCTAATCAGTCAGGTCAGGGCAAGATTGGTGGGAGGTATCCGCGCAAAAGCGACGGGCCTAATTAAGCCAAACCACCAGCCTTCGGGGTTTCGCCCCTCAATCCCTTTCCTTAGACACTGATTTGGCAAGAGTCAAATTCTAACACATTCCCCCTTAGGATAATCTCCTAATTGAGTCTGAGATATCCCTAGGGCCAACGTCTACTCATTTTTAGTTAGGCTTGGGTTAGTGAGTGAGGAGATTGTTTGTGGGCTAAGGGAGGGTAATGACTTCCCCACCTTATCTTGTTTATAGGACAAGCCCTTAGATCAATTTAGTGTAGTGTACAAGAAAAGCAACACTTAAGCAATGTAAACAATTCAAAAGTGTTCTTATACTAGATGCTATGCACACGTACCTTTGCTCCTGCACTCTTCAACAGTAATGAAAAATGTAAACGAATTAGACACGTGCCTAAATGCAAGTCTAAACCGTTTTTAGCATTTAACAAACATCATTGTACTGTTGTGTTAGAAATGTATATACAGTGAGTCAAATAAGGAAATAAATAGTTACAGATTTAAACTTTGCAATTCAGCTAACCTGCAGAAAATATAGGTTAGTAGTTTACTCAGATTGCCACAGGAATGTAGCAAATCTGAGGGCTCCTTGGCTCTGCTTTCTTGAGCAGAGTCCAAGGCCACTTATATGTCCACTGCAGCAAAAGTTCCTTGTTGTCAAATCTGTACGCTAAGAACAAAGAAGAAAGTTAACCAAAATGTATATATACAAAGAGAATAACTTACCGTCCCTCCCGGCAACGGCGCCAAAATTTGATTGAGTTAGTACCTGCACACAAAAATACAGAATTTCAGAACTTTAAAATAGAAGTGCAAGGTGCTCAATTCTATCGCAATAGCAAGTGGCTATGCGGGTCGTGATCCACAAGGAGGGACTAACGATGGAAGCTTTTTAGTAAGTTCTCTTTTAGGCTACAATTAATGGTTAAAGTTCTTCTTTAGTTCTTTAAAAGAAAAAGGGAAAATTGAGTTATAGTTAAGTTAGAAAGAAAGTGATAGATAGAGAAGGTGGAGAAAATGGAAGTGGATATGTACAAAGAAATGAAAAAAGAGTGATAAAAGAAGTGGTAATTATGGTGTTTTAAATTAAAGAATAAAAAGAAAAGAATCTAAAAGTTACTTACCTCCTTTTGCCAAATGCTTACCTTGAATCTTTTGCAATGAAGTTACCTTGAAGTGAGGCAATCAACGTATAGCCCATAAGAGTTGATTCCCGTCTCCTCCACATTATATCATCAAGACATTGCAAGTATGAAGTGATACAGAATGAAACTCAAAATCCATTGTCATGAGCTATCGGTGGCACTCGTAAAGGCAAGGCTCTTTCGATGCTTTGAGACTCACTTGGATAACAATTGGTACCAAAAGAAGAAAAGTAGAGAAGAAGAAGAAGAACAAAAATAAAGTACATACAAAAGAAAAACTACAAATTCGATTTTATAACAATAAGAGAAAAGAAGAAAATCATACACCAGTGTCACTCTCAGCACAAACTTCGTTCTCATTCTCCTATGAAACTCTGATCTCCTCTGATTACATAAATTAAAACTGAAAATTACATGAAAAGAAAAACAAAAATATACACTCCAAAAAATGAAAAAGTGGACTAAATTCTATCTCTGCATGGTGGTCCCCATTTACAGTGAAAAACCTGCCTTTTATAGGCAAAAATCCAGAGGGGAGAGACGTGAGGAGATATGGGGAGCAAATGCTCCCCTAACTCACTAACAAAGCCTCGAAAACGCGGCTTTGGCCACGTTTCCCCAGCCAGGGTGTAGCCAGGTGGCCACACCCTGTTGGTGGTATTCCCTGGCTTCGCTACTTGCTTTTATCTTCAGCTAGATTTGCATTTAAAGTCCGGGATTCTGACGAAATGGCCTTTGATCTTTGGCTTCAACCGATTGATATGTAGGGATTTGTTCTAACTGGTTTTCAACCGATCTGAACTGACCTGATCTGCCCTGATTTACTGACTTCGAATTAATTCTAATTTAAATCAGAATTTGATGGGCTTTTGGGCTCATTTCTCTTCCCTCTTCTTTAGGAATGGGCCTGCAAATAAATTAAACATTAATTAAGAAAAAGCAGAGTTTATTCTATAATAAGTATGAGAATATGATGATGAATGTGCAATATTAGCGACCGATCAATAAACATCTGAGTAGGACAAGTAATAATAATAAAAGATGCCAATAAATATATCATTGTATGTTTTGCAATTCGGGTCATATGGACTTAGTTTACGATGACGTGAGATATATGGTATATAGATAAGGGTTTTTTGTTTGGATTATTCCTTCGATGTACTTATCTCATGAAACCATAAACTGGGTTTGCACCGCCGATTTTGTCGTATTTTCTTTCACCGGGTTTTATTTAAGACTTCTGGTTTTATTATTATTATTATTAAATAATTTATGTAAACATTCTGGCTTATCACTTGTGTTCTATTCCACTGGTCTCCTGTTCTTATCATATTATACCATGCATGTTCCCTTCCTGATATCACTTACTATCTCTTTGCCTGCTCCTGTATGTCTGTGCTCATGATACGATTTTCAATACATGCTCTTTTGATTCAGATTTATCGATACACGTGTGCTTATCCCTGCACGCCACTTGGCATTAACCACTCCAATCGTTGGGGACGTTCTGACTCCCTTGGATCTGTATGTCTTGATCCCAGAGTTTGGAGCTTGTGGATTCTCCCGGTTGCTGATCAGAGTTGCACAGTGAAAGTTTGAGTCATCGATAGACAGTCTGAGGCCCTAACAATCCAGGTCCCCTGCTCGGCTCTCGAGTTTTCCTTTTAAGACTCACGAACGCAATTTATACTGTTCATATTTTTATATCTCTTTATATTCTCACATTTGCGCCTACCGATGATGTAATATTCATATAATATTGTATCACATCCTGTGATAACTTTGTAATTGTACTCATATGTTGGAATGTACTATGCACCATATACTTTCATATTCTGATTCTTGCCTGTATTTATATGCTTAGCGTATATATGTGAGGGCATTTTGACCTACGTCTATACATCAGAGTAACGTCTCCGTACCCGCAGGACCGGGCGTTATAGGGTGGTATCAGAGCCTAGACTCTCACATCTTTAGTACAACCAGTCGGCAAATTAATGTTAAATAAATTTGTGATTGGAATGCATGAGTCCTGCTTATACAATCCAACCACAAGTATAGAGTTGTCTATTTTCTCTTGATAATCCCTCCCTTGAATTTTGAAGTTTTCCATCCTTTCTTACTTCAGCTTCTCGTTATTCTTAGACCAATTCGAACATGAAAAGACAGAGAAATCATAACGGTTCTTGTTCTTCTTAGGGTGGTTCTAGTGGAGAAAGTGTTAATTTAAGGCAATTTCTGCAGAGCATGATGGAAACTAACAGAATAGAAAGCGATCTTGCACCAAAGCTTATTGACGCACTCCGTGAGCAGAAGCCTGGGAGCATCTCTGAAATTAGAAAACTACAGCCGGTTGTATTTTCTGGTATAGAAAAGCCATTAGATGCAGAATAATAATTGATAGAAGCAACAAACTTTATGAGGGCAATTCAAATCTCAGATGAGGACCAGGTGGATGTAGCGGAGATACAGCTAAGAGATGTAGAAAGAACCTGGTGATTGGTAGAGAAAGCAAAACTGGAAAACCCTGTCACTTTGAACCAGTTCTTGAAGAGTTTCTATAAGGGATTCTTCCCGGATGGCATAAAGAGAGATGAAAGAACACCTTTGATTGTAGGAGGATCGAATTGTAGACAAGTATGCTACAAAGTTCCTAAGACATAGTCGGTTTGTGCCGTACATAGTGGCTGACGAGGAGAACTGAGGAAGTAGATTCCAGCAAGGCTTAAAGATGACGATCAAGATGTTCCTTATATCCCAGTAGCCTAACACGTATTCTCAGATTTTCACTATCGCTCGAGAGGTAGAATGGGAACTAGAGAAGAAAAAAATCAGGATAAGATGTAGATAAAGTGGCAAAAAGACCCTCTCAGTTGATGAAAGGTGAAGACTCAAACAGGCCCCTGGATACCCTGCTAGCCAAGCAACCACTCCAACCTCTCCCTCAGCATCTGAAATGTGGATACTGTCTATGGCCCGGGCACTTACATTATAGTCACCAGAAAGCTTATGGATTATGTTTTGTGTGTGGGTCCGGAGATCATTTGAAGAGTGATTGTCCGTTCAAGAAGGCAGAGAACACTGCACCGATTCGATCAACACATTTGGTTCCACCGCTGGGAGAGAATCCAGGACCTACTGGCATAGGAACCTCACTTCATCCCCTGCAACCGCATATAGTCATGCATAGAGGAGATCAAGAGCTAGGACAGACGGCAGACAGAGGCAAACATATAATTTGACTGAAGAAGAAGTCAAGATTTTTAATCGAGTAAGAACAAGAAAGGATGCCTAATATCTGAAACAGGAACCCTGAAGGTACCACCCTTAACCATTATCCCCATTTTATCATGTCTTTGAGTTGGAAAGTTTTATATATTATCATCCTTATTGCAATATCATAATCAATCTTAGTTTTTTCGTGTCCATCTTCCTTTTTCCATTTAATTCCTATCTCTTCCACATTCGTATCTCTTCCATCTTCTCACTTTTTAGTCCTATCTTTTTTATATCAACTTAAGATATGAGTAGACTAGTATTGTAATGGCAGGACATATGTTGTTCGCTATTGCCTTATTTTGGCATTCTTCGATTCTGGTACACCGTATTATCTTATATCTTTCAGTTCTTCGGCTTCACATTATATATATATATATATATATATATATATATGGGTATTCTATGGGGATTAGCATAGAAAGTGAGGATCAGTACAGAAAGTAGGGTAGTCATAATGTATGTAATCTGATAGATTGTATCACTACATGGGGAGCGTCAGTAGGAAACGAATTTTGGATTCAGGACTTCTGTTAGACAGAGCTAAGATATTTTCAATTTATAGTATTTTAGGAACGATTACGATCTCTTCTATCAACTTCAATGAGCTCGGGTATTTTCGGAAGTGATCTGCTATAAGATTGACATCCAGAAAATATTATTGGGATTCATCTCAGTTATTATGAATTCTTGACCATGTCCTTCAAAGCCACAGTTGGCCCAAAGGCCCATCACTCTAGTTTTGATGATGATTAACTCATGTAGTTATAGTACTAATGATCTTGTACTTATTTAGTTTCAGATATTTGATCAGGATCTTAGTTGATGTTTAGCTTCAACAAAAGATTTGAAGTCAAGTTTTAAAGCTAGCACGTGTTGGTTCAAGAGCTCGCGCATCTAGATCGCATCAAGTACTCAAAGAGGAGTCTAGCTTTTGGATCAAAGTTTGGACCAAGTCAAGAAGGAGAAGAAGATTTTCAAGAGAAATTTTCAAGACTTGAGTCGTATTTGTAAGTGTTAAGATATTTTTTTAGATAAATTGTAAAGGATAGATTAGTTGTGTATTGCTCAAGCTCATATACACACACAAAAAATTTAGGTGTTTTCATAAAATAGTTTTAGTTTTACCATTTTGGTTTGAGCTTTAAAGTATACATCCTTATGTTTCATGATTAGATTTCATCAAAACAAGTTTATATGGTTTATATGTGTTTTGAATTTCATCCATACATATAGTTGGTTCAAATGTTTAGAAAAGCATATTTGATGTTTCTATATCATGTGTTTGAGTTTTGTATTTATCAAAACTTATTTTAGAGCATATTGTCAAAAACATAGATATTTCATCTTATATGTGTATTGGATCATATCCATGCACACTAAGCTTCAAAAGTATTTAAAATATCTTTTTTTTTATTTGAAGAAGTTTTGGAAACATCATTTTTCAAATTGAAGATTGATTTTGAAAAATACGGATTTTTGTTTAAGGCTAAATCTATATCACAAAAATGGTTCAAAAAGTTTGTAATATGTGTTGATTTTGTTGGTCCCGAGATGATGCCAATTGTTGGATCTAAATTATACGAGTTAACACTCAAACAAAGATATTAGCATTACAGAAATAAACTTGCATAAAAGGAAATTAAATCTCAAAAAGTAAAGCAAACGCAAACACAAGAGATTTATCCTGGTTCGGTCCTCGTGACGTACATCCAGTCCCCAAGCCACCCGCTTGAGATTTTACTTTATCCTTTGACTTTGTACACCCAAAATTAACACCTTGCACACCACTTAAAAAATCCCTTTGCCAAATGTGTACAACTCTTCTTACAACCTAGAAGACCACAACACATTGTATAAACTCTCTTCAACCCAAAGACGTTCTTGTACAATGCTCCTCTTTGAGTGATTACAATTGATCCTATAAGCCTTGAATCTGTATGTGATCGTGGACAAGGGCTATTATTGATTTGTCACATACATTGCATTTATGTTGTCACTTTACCACACTTGTATGCTAATAAATGATATTAATAAGTGTCTTTTTCCTTTGCTAAATACAGGCCCAAATGCTCAAAGAAATAAAAGAGTAACAAGCCCAAAAGCCCACTTTATTCTGAATTAATTCAGATTAAATTCGAAGTGAAGAAATCTGGGCTATCAAGGGGTTGAGAAAATCCCTCCTTGAATCGAGGAATCAAAGCTAAGGAAATCAAAAGCTGATTCAGTCCACGATCGAAGCAGCAACAAAGAAACCAGCTGAAGATCCGAGATCCCCTTCAAACATGGAAGCCTCCCCCTCTTGTTGTGGCCAACTGGCCACAACAGTGCCGCGGAAACGCGGCCCAAGCCGCGTTTCCGCGGCCAACTGAAGTCAGTTGGGGGAGCGTTTGCTCCCCCAACGATCCCGGGATCCTATCTCTACAGGTTTTGGCTATAAAAAGTGGCTTTCAGCAGAGCAAAAGGCAGCGAAGACTAGGATTAAACTTTGCTTTTATTTTCTTAGGATCTAGGTCATTTGTTAGCTAGAACTCAAGTTGTAATTTTGTTTTTTAAGTTGTAATCCAGTTTCAAAAACTTGTGAGAGAGAGGACAGAGAGCTTGTACTTGAAGGATTGAAGTGACAGCAATACAAAGGTCAAGCCGATTTCTCTTTCACTTGCAGTACGGTATGCTTGTTATTATGTCGTTGTGTTCTTCGTTTTTCATGAGTAACTAAACGCTTTTCTGGGCTTGCTATCGGAATCTCTCTTGTTCTTCTCTTCTGTTTTTAAAAGAAAAATCCCTATGACTCATATGCATGCCTCCCTTAAAAGCCTTTCTCTTTGAAAGTGTTCTTGAAGGCACATGATGATGGGAATGGAAAGTTGAATTCACCGTTCTTTCTTGAACTTCTTGTGAATCTTTTTTAATTCATCCTTGCTTCTTCGCGCTTTATGTTTTAACATCCGATTCCAACTCTTTCTCGAAGAAACAGAACTCAACCCTTCCACATCTTATGTGCTTTACTTAAAGCTTTCTAAAAAGAATTAACTTTAAGTTTTGCAATTGAACTTGAGGGACTAAATACTTTAAGAGAAGAATGGACAATTGAGTAGGAAGATAGTAAGCCCAGATTTGATTTCTTATTATAAACAACATCACAACTCTTAAAGCTTTTTAAAAACCACCTTCTCCAAATCCTTTTCTGAAAATTGAAGTTTCTCTTTTTCATCTCTTTTCCTTCCATTCTCTTTTTCCTAAAAAACGAACACTAATTCATTGTTTTTAAGCAACTCATCGAAAAGCTTCCATCGCATCCCTCCTTGTGGACACGACCCGTTAGCCACAAGCTACACGGTACATTCTTAACTTCGTTGGTTGTTTCATTTGTTTTAGCAATCAATTATGTTGGCCCAAAGGCCTATCATCCTAGTTTTGATGATGATCAACTCATGAAGTTATGTTACTAATGATCTTGTGTTTAATTAGTGACAGATTCATTATCAAGATCTTAGTAGGTGCATAGCTCAACAAAGGATAAAATGTCAAGATTAGACCTAGCACGGTGTGATCCAAGGAGCTTTGTGATCAAGCTTGGACCAAGTCAAGATGATGAGAAGACTTCAAGGGAAGACTTCAAGATCAAGACAAGTATATATCACACACACACTCTTGATTTAATTGTCTTTTCATAAAAGAATTTTCAGATTTAGAAAAGACTTTCATTTTGGAAAAATATTGTTTTGGAAAAACAGTTTTTTATCATGAGCCAAATATTTCCAAGTTACAAAAATAGTCCAATTTTTTATAACATGCCTTGATTTTATGCAAGCATGTTTGTATATCAAAGTATATTGGTAAAACTATTTTTATAGATTTTCTATGTATTTATGGGATTTTATGTGAACCAAAAGACTTAGTTTTAAATCCCAGAAAATCTGTTTTCAGGCTTCAGCTAGTCGACTTGCTACCTTTATAGTCGACTAACCCTGAAGTCGGTCGACCGGCTCGGTCGACCGACGTGCACAGACGTGCACGCCTTTGTGCACTGGAGGACGGCCGACCGTACGGGTCGACCGCTCTAGAGAGCTCTGCTCTCTGGAAATTTCGGCCGACCGTACGGGTCGACCGACAGACAGTTCAACTCTTTGCTCCAGTGGCTCGGTCGACCCGGGCGGTCGACCGTGGCTCCAACGGTCGGATTTTGACCGTTGGCGGTCGACCGTCCCGGTCGACCGGCAGGCCTGACAGACCCCAACGGCTAGTTTTTGACAGCCTATAAATTTGGGGGTTTGGTCATTATTTTTAACAAGATTTCTAGGAGAGCTTTGAGCCAGTTTTTCCTATTCTTTCAGAAGAGTTTTTTCCACAAAATAGAGAGCTAATACTTCCAATCAATAAGGGAGTTTTATTTAGAGTGTGTTAAAAGAGATTTCTTGAGTTTTTCACCATAGCTTTCATCCTTGTTTTCTCACACAAACACTTGAGCTTTTCATTGCTATATCTACCTATAGGAGTGTTGTAGTGAGATTGTTTTTAGGTGATCAAAGTATTGTGATCACCAAAGACTTCATTTGTTCTTTGAGGAGACGGGCAAGTGTGCTCGTGGTGGTTTGGAGTTCGGTTGTGAACTCTTTGGTTCGAGGTGCGGCCACGACAAGCTTGTGGGGCTTGCATTGTACGGGACTAGAGAGTCCGAGGGCTTGTAGGTGTTGCGGCACCGAGGAGAGATCCATTGGGATCTTGCATAGTGAAAATCCTTCGTGTGTCGAAGGCGGGGATGTAGATCAAGTGTGCTCGAACCTCGAAACAAACCTTTGTGTTTGCGATTACTTTTTCTCTCTCTCTCTCTCTCTCTTTGTCACTTGTTATATCTTGCATTCAATTATTGTCTTTATCATTTACATGCTTGATATACATTGTGCTTAATTGATATACTTGCTTGGGATTGTTGACTAACACTTGTATTCAACCAAGAGAGCCAACGCGGCACCTCAACCCATTCAAGGGGAATCTAGAGGAGTTTGTCCAGAGCCCTTCACGGGGAATTCGGCAACACTCTTGTGTTATACATAGTGTTTAGTATAAAAGATTTAATTAGGTCATAATTGTTTTAGCTTCCGCATTATTAGGCATTAAGTGACCATTAGATTAGCCATCACCTATTCACCCCCCTCTAGGTGAACTTACAATTGGTATCAGAGCTTGGTACTCTGATTTGGGTCTTACAACCTAGAGTTAAAGATCCTCATTTTAGGCTAATCACAAGATTTTGTACACACACCATGGATTTTATGGCACCACCCACTTTTGACATTCTTAACATCCAAATTTGGAAGGTTAAGATGTCTATGTACCTCAAAGCCCTAAGCATTCATGTATATCTTGCTACCACTAATGATTCTTATGTTAATAATAGAAAGTATTTTGAGGCTAACTCAAAAGCCCTTCATGCTCTTAAATCAACCCTAAATGATGATTATTTATCTAGGGTTTCTATTGTTGAATCGACTTTTGTAGTTTGGAACACCCTCCTCTCCCTTGGCGAAAATGATCAATACTATGCGGGGAGTGATTCGGATGTTGGAAGCGACATCTCCAACAAGTGCTACATGGTCCAAGGGGATAACCCCCTTGAGGTAAACACCGAATCCGAGGATGAGGATGTTAACATGTCATATGAAGAGCTTTCCACTTTTGTCAACTATTGCTTGAAAAATATGACATGCTTAAGAAAGATAATAAAATTTGAAAAAGAAAGTTGATTGCATGCATATAGAACAAGATTCATTTAAATCTAAAATTGCATGTTTAGAAAAAGAGAATGAGTTTTGAAAAATGAAAATGTTTCCTTGATGTCTAAATTAAATGATTTATGTGAAGGGAACACTATTTTGAAAGATAAAATCATTTTGGTGGAAAAACAAAAGGAAGTCGTTTTTCAAGAAAACAACTCTTTGAAAAGGAAAATTTTTGAAAAATAAAAGGAAAAAAGAAAAGGTTTTTCAAAAGAAAAAGAAAAAAGATTCTATATCTCACTTTTCTCTACATGCTACCATTGAAGATAGTGAGATTAAACTTTTGAAAAATAAAATTAATAGTTTGAGCTCAACCTTGAGTTCTTGTGCATTCAATCATTCTAGATTGGAGTCTATGTTTTCAATGAAACAAACTTCACATTCTCATGCACATCATCATCATGCATATGCTTATGTTGCACGTCACGAACATACACATTCACATAAGCATTCTAAGGTGTACCTGTGTACACATTGTGGCCGCAAAGGCCATTTAGCAAAATTTTGTTATGACAAGTTGCATCATTTTAATTTTGCTAATAAAAATGTTTGGGTGCCTTACAACAAGACTAACCCCCAAGGACCCAAGAAAAAATGGGTACCAAAACCCCCACCCCATGTTTTTGATGTAGGTGAGGGATCTCTCAAGACGTGAGAGATTTGGTGCCTTGATAGTGGATGCAATGGACTTGATGGGCATACATTTGGATGCATCGCTATCAAGGAGTTTTGGTGGAAAGGCCACCATGATTGGAGCTTTGGAGTTGGTAACAATCTCTAAACTCCTATTTTTTATGATCATGCTTGTTCATTCATAATATTCATAGCATGTTCATGTTTTATGATTTAATGTGCTTCATGTGGTAATAACATACTTAGATGTAGTTTATATCAAAACTTGTATTAACATGTACAAATAGTGAGCTACATTTGATTTATATGTATTTGCTCTTCATGCTCATTTGTACCCACTATATGCACATGTATAGGCTAGTTTTGATGATTCTCTCATTTATACATGCTTTGCCAATTTTTTGATTTTACTTCATGTATATGTATTTTTATTCAAATCTAATAAATATACATGTATACCCGTGAGTCTCTTACTTTCATGCAAACATTATTAATAGACTCTTTTATGTTTGGGATATGTATGCATATTGGTAGATTTGGATAAATCATACATATGCCTAGAAGTTTATTGTTTTAATAAAAAAAATGATTTTTCATGTTTTTGTTTTTGTTAAAAATGTGACTTATGAACTTTTTGAGCTTAAATGACTATTTTCATGATAATACTATTTACATAACCTTTGAACACTCATCTTTTACCTTTCAAGATAAATTTTGAGCTTTATGGACTATGAGTGCTTGAACTTTTATGTATTTAGTATAATTCATGAAAAACATATGATTTCATGTTTTTGAAGGATCTTTAACTAGTTTTTCAAAAATCAATTTATACTAGTTATTTATTCTTCAAATTTATAATGAGATATACACTTGATCTTACCTTGCTTCAATTGGTATCATTGGATCATTTCAATTGATATCAATATGATTATTTTTGTATATACTCATGTTTTGATTATATGTATGTATGCCTTCAAATTCAAATTATATCAATTTCTATTGGTATTCTCTTTTCATACATATATGTGTTATTTGTGCTTAGTTAAAATTGTCTTACATATTTAAAGCACAAAGGTTATTAATGCTAAGCTAAATTCAAATCTTATTTTTTCAAGCTTATGCATTAGTTTTTAAATTGGTATCAATGTGGTTGCTTTACTATTGATAACTATTTTACAGTTGATCATTTTCAAAATTGATATCAAAACTCAAGATTTGTTTTATTGAGAAAATTCAAAATTTTGTGTTATAGGAAAAATTCAAAATTTTTGATTTGTATTGCCTATATGCAAGGAGAGCTTAACATCTCTTCTACATATAGATTCATGTTGAGTATATTATAAATGAGGAGCTTGAAAACTCTTCTTTATATGATATACGTTTGTAGGGGGAGCTTCACATCTCCTCTTATGCATTACATAATATGTGTTATGTGAGTTAGGGCTTGTCATCCCTTCTTCATGTAATGCATATGTGTAGGGAAGCTAACTTAGCGTCTTCCTTTTCATGAATGTATATCGCGTATAAATCTTTATTGATTGATTTGTATTACCCCTCTTGATCTTTTTGTTTTTGACAAAAAGGGGGAGAAAATTTTGTTTGATTTGATTTCTCTTTGAACCCTTTGTTGATGATTGACAAAAAGGGGGAGAAAGATTTTGAGTTTATATGCATGGTTGAGTAAGATTTATGTTTATGCATATATATTTTTGTATTGCAAATAGGAGAAAAAGATTTTGATTTATACTTGTTGCATGTTTTATCTCCATACTTGCATACATATTCATGTGCCTCATTTCCATATCTATTATTTATTTGTTATGCATGAGTTAAGGGGGAGCTTTTTTGAAGCTTTACTTTAATCCATGCATATATAACTTCATGAGTTTTGTCATCATCAAAAAGGGGAGATTGTTGGCCCAAAGGCCTATCACCCTAGTTTTGATGATGACCAACTCATGAAGTTATGTTTACTAATGATCTTGTGTTTAATTAGTGACGGATTCATTATCAAGATCTTAGTAGGTGCATAGCTCAACAAAGGATAAAATGTCAAGATTTGAAGCTAGCACGGTGTGATCCAAGGAGCTTTGTGATCAAGCTTGGACCAAGTCAAGATGATGAGAAGACTTCAAGGGAAGACTTCAAGATCAAGACTTGTGTCTAGGTATAAGATTTTTATTTTTAGATAAAATGTAAATGATAGAATAGTGGTGGATTGCTCAAGTATATATCACACACACACTCTTGATTTAATTGTCTTTTCATAAAAGAATTTCAGATTTAGAAAAGACTTTCATTTTGGAAAAATATTGTTTTGGAAAAACAGTTTTTTATCATGAGCCAAATATTTCCAAGTTACAAAATAGTCCAATCTTTTATAACATGCCTTGATTTTGTGCAAGCATGTTTGTATATCAAAGTATATTGGTAAAACTATTTTTGTAGATTTTCTATGTATTTATGGGATTTTATGTGAACCAAAAGACTTAGTTTTAAATCCCAGAAAATCTGTTTTCAGGCTTCAGCTAGTCGACTTGCTACCTTTATAGTCGACTAACCCTGAAGTCGGTCGACCGGCTCGGTCGACCGACGTGCACAGACGTGCACGCCTTTGTGCACTGGAAGACGGCCGACCGTACGGGTCAACCGACAGAGAGTTCGACTCTCTGCTCCAGTGGCTCGGTTGACCCGGGCGGTCGACCGTGGCTCCAACGGTCAGATTTCTGACCGTTGGCGGTCGACCGTCCCGGTCGACCGGCAGGCCTGACAGACCCCAACGGCTAGTTTTTGATAGCCTATAAATTGGGGGTTTGGTCATTGTTTTTAACAAGATTTCTAGGAGAGCTTTGAGCTAGTTTTCCTATTCTTTCAGAAGAGTTTTTCTCCACAAAATAGAGAGCTAATACTTCCAATCAATAAGGGAGTTTTATTTAGAGTGTGTTAAAAGAGATTTCTTGAGTTTTTCACCATAGCTTTCATCCTTGTTTTCTCACACAAACACTTGAGCTTTCCATTGCTATATCTACCTATAGGAGTGTTTTAGTGAGATTGTTTTTAGGTGATCAAAGTGTTGTGATCACCAAAGACTTCATTTGTTCTTTGAGGAGACGGGCAAGTGTGCTCGTGGTGGTTTGGATTTCGGTTGTGAACTCTTTGGTTCGAGGTGCGGCCTCGGCAAGTGATTGGTCGCTAATGTTGCATATTTAATATCATATTTTCATACTTATTTTAGAATAAAAGCCTGCATTGTCCTAATTAATTGCTTAATTTATTTGCAGGCCCATTCTTTAAGGAGATGAAGAAAAATGAGCCCAAAGCCCACAAAAATTCTGAATTAAATCAGAGTTAATTCACACTCAGTAAATCAGGGAAAAATCAAGAGGTTGAAAACTGGTTGAGAAGAATCCTCTCAGAATCGATCGGTTGAAGCAAAGATCAAGCAAGTTTGATTCAGATTCTGACTGGATACATTTTAGTCTTCGAATCATAACTTTTGCTACAGAATCTCAATTCTGATGATTCAAGATGATCTAGAAAGCAGACTGACAGAGATATAACTCTTATGTTGATCATTATTTCTAATTCTATCAGTTGTTAAGTGATATTCAGCAATCAACGAGCCAACAAACAGCAGATCAGAACTGAATATCCACCTCTACCCCCTCCATTTCTCCTATAAATACCTGCACTCAAAGGCAAAAGGGAGGAGCATGCAGATTAGGATTTAGACTAGTTTTTCCATTTCTTAGTTTAGATTTTTGTTTTTCTTTTTCATGTAATTGTAATTTTCATTTATGTAAATAAGAGGAGATCAGACTTTCATCGAAGAACAAGAATGAAGCTAGAGCTGGAGTGACACTGGTGTAAGGTTTTATTTCTTTTCTTCGATTGTTATGAAATCAAATCAATGCTATTTCCTTATATGTTCTTTTTAGTTCTCTTCTTCTTTTCTATTTTACCTTTCTTTTTGGTACAACTGCCTTCCAAGTGAGTCTAAAAGCATCGAAAGAGCCTTGCCTTTGCGAGTGCCACCGATAGCTCATGACGATGGAATTGTGAGTCTCTCCGTATCATTTCATGCTTCCGTATCTTGATGATGTAATATGGAAGAGACCAACACTCGACTCTTATGGGCTATGCGCTAATTGCCTCCAATTCAAGGTAACATCGAAGCTAAGAACTCAAGGTAAGCTTTTGGTTAAAAGAAGGTAAATATTTGTTTTATTTTCTTTTTCATTTCTGTAAATTATACCAACAATACCTCTTCCAACTCCTTCTTCTCCACGCACTCCATTTGTACATAGCCGTTTTTTATCATTTTCTGATTTTTCTCCACTTTCTATTCTACCACTTTCTTCTTAACTTTAATATAACTTTCTTTTTCACTTTCATAACTTTAAAAACAGAGAAGAACTTTCGTTTGTTGTTATAAAGATTTCAATATAAAGAACTGTAACGCTTCCATCGCAAACCCTCCTTGTGGATCACGACCCGCATAGCCACTTGCTATAGCGGAAGAATTGAGCACTTGCACATTTCTATTTTTAAGTTCTGAAATTTCGTATTTTTTTTGCAGGTTTAGACTCAATCAAATTTTGGCGCCGTTGCCAGGGAGGGTAACATGTTTTTTATTGAAATCTGAAATTTTTTTTTTTTGAAATCTGAATTTTTTTTAGAGCTAAACGAATTTTCTTCTCTGTTGCAGGTTCAGGGCAAGCAAAGTAGAAATAAAGGATTGCAGAAACATATAAGTGGTCTTGGGTCTTTGTTCCAAAACACAGAGACCAAGGACCCTCTGAATTGCCGCGCTTTCGTGGCTTTTGTCGCGTTTTCGCGGCAAGGAGGAGTGCACTACTAACCATCTTTTTGCAGGGCAGCTTGCTTTGCAAAATTCTAGCTTTCTGCAACTCTATTTTCTTTTATATGCCATAACATAAACCTGCTAATAATCAACAGTAAAAGATTCGTTGAAAGTTAAAAATTGATTAGACATTTGCATTCTAGGCACAAGTCTTTTCAATTCTTTTACTTTACTGTTGAAGAGAGCTGGAGACAAGGTATGTATGCATAGCATATAGTTTAGGAAACATTCTTGGGTGATTTTGCTTTTGAATGCTACTTTTCTATATCTTGCACACTTGCACGAATCAATTCTAAGGGCAAAACCCAAATCTAGATAAGTGGGGATTTGATCACCCTTCCTTAGCCCAAAAACCATCTCCAAGCACTCACTAACCCAAGCCTAACTTAAAATGAGTAGACGTTGGCCCTAGGGACATCTCGGACTCAATTAGGAGATTATCCTAAGGGGGAAAAATGTTGGAATCTAACTCCTGCAAAATCAGTGTCTAGGAAAGGGATTGAGGGCCGAAAGCCCGAAGGTTGGTGGTTATTTAATTAAGGAACGTCTTTGACGGAAAACCTCCCACCAACCTTGCCCTGACCTGGCTGATTAGCTTGTGGTTAAAGTCTACATTAGACCTCCCGTGGACAGTTTAACCAGTTAGGAGTCGTCTAGGTCCTAAGTCTACCCTAACTTAGGCTAGAATTTTTTCTTTTTTTGTTTGTTTATTTGTTTGTTTTTTCTTTGTTTGTATTCTATTGTGTGATATGGACTATAATAATAATATTTTCAACTACAATAATAATCCATATTACACACCGACTTCATTTTCGGATATTACCAACCCGGCATATCATAACTTTGACCAACCTAGTGTGCCGGATTGGTCTTATCCGAATCAATATGACCCATACCCCCATCTAATAACTATAATTTCCATAATGATTTCAACTCTTCACCGAGTCAGTGGGGATTCACCTCCCCAGAGCATAATTTCCAACCACCTTGCCCTCCTCCACCCAGTCCACACTATGTTCAAGATTCATACTCAGTTCCACCCGTCCAAAATAGGAAACCATCAATTATGGAAATGAGTATGCGTGAGTCCAAACACAAATCCCAAAATCTGATGGACTCACAATTTCACTACCACTTCCAAGACAATTCTTCATCTTTTCATCAAAACAATGAACCTATCAACTATGAAAAGATGCTTGAAGCCATGACTCAGGCTCAAAACACTCGTAATCGTGACATAGATATGATGGTCGAATCTCTACGTTCCCACCGTCCTGATGTCACTAACTATTCTGTTAGAGCCGAAGAGTCATGTAGTTTTGGAAATCAAGATTCCATTTCAGAACAACCACTTGAACTTGCCCAAACTCCAAATTTTGAAAAAGATATTGATAGTTTAGCAAGTTTTCCTTTTCCTGAAATAGAACTTGAGAATGAATATGATCTTGAACCCCAACTTAGTGATTCAATGCTTCTTCCTGATTCAATAATGACTCCGGTATCTTCACCTGATTTCGATCTTTCCCCGAGTCAACATTGGATCCTGTACCAATCCATAATGAAATTGAATCACCCATCTGTGAGGATCATATTGAACTTGACCAATTATACACTCTTGAAGATCCTATTGACAAATTGGCAAGTTCTCAATTTTTTGATATTGAAGTCAATGAGATATGTGACCTAAATTCTCATATCTGTGATCCAGTTTAACTTTCTGAATCAATCTTGACTCCTGTTGTGTTACCAAACTTGAGTAATGTTTTAGAGTCAGTTTTGATTCCTCCACCTATCATTCATGAACTGGAATCACCCACATTAAGTCACATTCCATTGTTAGAAAATACATGTGGACTGGAGTTTCAACTTCTTGACTTGGACCCAATTTCTGAACCTATTTCGACTCCTGAACCTTTACTTGACTTAAGTCACCTTCCTGAGTCGGTATTAGTTCATGTCCTTCCTGAGTCCAAGTCAACTGTTCTATTCTGGGACGAGGTGGTTGACAAATTTGACTCCGAAATCAATTATGGAATTTGGAAATTAGATGGGGTAAATTTTTAATAAAACTTCTTAATGGAGTTATCTTTTTAATGGGTTATATTAAAGATATTTCTGGTGGGTTCCTCCGAGACCCAAGAAAAGTTGATTGGGCCATGTTTCGTGGACAAATCAGACCACCACCGGAACCACCACCTTAAGGTAACCTTTTCCTTCCCTTTCGTCTTTTCATGCATCTATGCATTAATTCATACATTGAGGACAATGCATGAGATAGGTGTGGGGGAGGGTCTAACATAACTTTTCTTTTTGTTTAAAAAAAAAATTGACATTTTTCTTTACTTTTAAAAACTTTTTGAAAAATAGAAACAATCTTTTTACTTATTTTTGTAAGAAATTAAGTTAATTTTAAGGAAGAGGAAAATTCAAATTAGGATTTCTTATACTTGGTCAAAATAAGATTATTTGTTTGATTTTTAGGGTTAGGAAGATAATTTGTCAAAGTAATTTAGTCTTGATCTTTACCTTGATGAAATATGCACACTTCATATACTTACACACTTAGGGTTCAAAAACAAAGATTCTTATGCCTTATAAAAAAAAGAAAAAAGAAAAAAAAAGATAAAGATAAACAAATCTAATTATTGATTAGCTAGGTGCTTTGGCCTAAGAAAGCCTTAGTATTTATGTGAAAGATGATTAGATAAGTTTGAAAAATATATAAAAAAAATCCTCTGATTAAGCTGGGTATTTGTGCCTAATAAAGCATAAGTATTCACGCCTAAAAGAGGTTCATATAATAAAATCCTTAGTTTTGTGGCCTTGTTTGCTCGAGTCCTTAAGTCCTAGGGGTGTTTTCTCACCTGGTGCCCTAAGACCGTCTGGTTTGGGAGTCATCGATTAAAGGCTCGTTACATGGGCAGATTAGAAAGCCTAAACTAAGGAATAATACCACCAAAAAATATATATATATATAAATAAATAAGGCATAAGAGTTAGAGTTAATGAACCCTTAGTTAAAATTTTCACAGTCACAAGTGCATATGACTTAGGGTAAAGTAATAGACGAGATGAGAAGTACAATTTGACTCCTTACTTTAATTTGATAACAAATTTTTGAATAGAGATTAAGTTTAGGAATGAAAAATTCATTTTTCCTATAACTTATAGATTGCTTAAATCTTACAATTATATGTCAAATATTTTTTCTCTTTCAAAATGCTTTTCGAAAATACTAACTCTTTATTTCCCTTTCTTTATGGATTTTGTGGGTGCAATCCGCTGAAAACCCTCACGAGACAAAACTCGTCCTCTAGGGGTAACCTAGAGGTTTAACGGCTTGTTGCACATGCTCAGTGCAATCGCGTGACCTGCGAAAGTGGTCTAATAATCCTTAGTATAGTTTAGTTGTTTTGCTCGAGGACGAGCAAAAGATAGGTATGGGGGTGTGATTGGTCGCTAATGTTGCATATTTAATATCATATTTTCATACTTATTTTAGAATAAAAGCCTGCATTGTCCTAATTAATTGCTTAATTTATTTGCAGGCCCATTCTTTAAGGAGATGAAGAAAAATGAGCCCAAAGCCCACAAAAATTCTGAATTAAATCAGAGTTAATTCACACTCAGTAAATCAGGGAAAAATCAAGAGGTTGAAAACTGGTTGAGAAGAATCCTCTCAGAATCGATCGGTTGAAGCAAAGATCAAGCAAGTTTGATTCAGATTCTGACTGGATACATTTTAGTCTTCGAATCATAACTTTTACTACAGAATCTCAATTCTGATGATTCAAGATGATCCAGAAAGCAGACTGAAAGAGATATAACTCTTATGTTGATCATTATTTCTAATTCTATCAGTTGTTAAGTGATATTCAGCAATCAACAAGCCAACAAACAGCAGATCAGAACTGAATATCCACCTCTACCCCCTCCATTTCTCCTATAAATACCTGCACTCAAAGGCAAAAGGGAGGAGCATGCAGATTAGGATTTTAGACTAGTTTTTCCATTTCTTAGTTTAGATTTTTGTTTTTCTTTTTCATGTAATTGTAATTTTCATTTATGTAAATAAGAGGAGATCAGACTTTCATCGAAGAACAAGAATGAAGCTAGAGCTGGAGTGACACTGGTGTAAGGTTTTATTTCTTTTCTTCGATTGTTATGAAATCAAATCAATGCTATTTCCTTGTATGTTCTTTTTAGTTCTCTTCTTCTTTTCTATTTTACCTTTCTTTTTGGTACAACTGCCTTCCAAGTGAGTCTAAAAGCATCGAAAGAGCCTTGCCTTTGCGAGTGCCACCGATAGCTCATGACGATGGAATTGTGAGTCTCTCCGTATCATTTCATGCTTGCGTATCTTAATGATGTAATGTGGAAGAGACCAACACTCGACTCTTATGGGCTATGCGCTAATTGCCTCCAATTCAAGGTAACATCGAAGCTAAGAACTCAAGGTAAGCTTTTGGTTAAAAGAAGGTAAATATTTGTTTTATTTTCTTTTTCATTTCTGTAAATTATACCAACAATACCTCTTCCAACTCCTTCTTCTCCACGCACTCCATTTGTACATAGCCGTTTTTTATCATTTTCTGATTTTCTCCACTTTCTATTCTACCACTTTCTTCTTAACTTTAATATAACTTTCTTTTTCACTTTCATAACTTTAAAAACAGAGAAGAACTTTCGTTTGTTGTTATAAAGATTTCAATATAAAGAACTGTAACGCTTCCATCGTAAACCCACCTTGTGGATCACGACCCGCATAGCCACTTGCTATAGCGGAAGAATTGAGCACTTGCACATTTCTATTTTTAAGTTCTGAAATTTCGTATTTTTTTTTGCAGGTTTAGCCTCAATCAGCAAGCTTGTGGGGCTTGCATTTGTACGGGACTAGAGAGTCCGAGGGCTTGTAGGTGTTGCGGCACCGAGGAGAGATCCATTGGGATCTTGCATAGTGGAAATCCTTCGTGTGTCGAAGGCGGGGATGTAGAGCAAGTGTGCTCGAACCTCGAAACAAACCCTTTGTGTTTGCGATTGCTTTTTCTCTCTCTCTCTCTCTCTTTGTCTCTTGTTATATGTTGCATTCAATTATTGTCTTTATCATTTACATGCTTGATATACATTGTGCTTAATTGATATACTTGCTTGGGATTGTTGACTAACACTTGTATTCAACCAAGAGAGCCAACGCGGCACCTCAACCCATTCAAGGGGAATCTAGAGGAGTTTGTCCAGAGCCCTTCACGGGAAATTCGGCAACACTCTTGTGTTATACATAGTGTTTAGTGTAAAAGATTTATTTAGGTCATAATTGTTTTAGCTTCTGCATTATTAGGCATTAAGTGACCATTAGATTAGCCATCACCTATTCACCCCCCCTCTAGGTGAACTTACATATTATAGGTGGACTCTCAGAAATCTTCACTTTGGAGTAGGAATTTGAGTGAAGAAATGAAAGTGAGAACAGTTTTCTGAAAACCAGAATTTTGACAGAATTTTTAGTCAGAAAACTATTGATTTGAATTGGTGTTTTTAGCCTAAGATAACAACCCTATTTATAGTTGAACTCTATGGTTAGTTAGGGTAGTTATTAGGACAAATTTGAATATATAATAGTTGGATAATGTTGGATAAAACACCAGAAAACAGAAACTGTCCAACAGTCAGAAACTGCCATTAGTCGACTTGGGGTAGGGGGTTAGTCAACTAGGTTAGGCAATTTACACTGGGTTAGTCGACTACAAAAGGGACCAAGTCGACTAGGTCAAGATTAAATCAAAAGACAAGTTTCTGAAAACTGAAACTAGTCGACCAGAACAATGTATAAGTCGACTACATCAGGTTATTAGTCGACTATAAAGTCTGTTAAGTCGACAAATAGTGATAAATAGAGAGTTGGCATTTTGCAGGATAAATGTTAGTCGACTATGAAAAATGTCTAGTCGACTATACCATGTATAAGTCGACTATGAAAGGCTATAAGTCGACTAATAGGGCTATGATGTGTGTGTGTGTGTTTCAAGGCTTTAACATACTATTAACCATTACAACACACATCAATAGAACTCTCTTTGGGAAGTCTTGATCATGCAGAACTCTTGAATAGCCTTTGAGATAGAGCTCCAAATGATGGCTTCACAAATGTATCATCAAAAGCAAGTTCCAACATTCTCCCCCTTTTTGATGATGACACTTTGTGTGTACGAATACTCCCCCTGCAGAAAATATGTTATACGTTCTCCCCCTGCAGAAAATATGTTCTCCCACTGCAGAAAACAGGTTATAACAAATATAGAAAAACATGTGTTCTCCCCCTGCAAAAATATATCATAACATATATATATATATGATAAATGTTCTGAAATATTTTTCTTATCAAACTTCTTATATGGTACCTGAATGATAAACATTAGAATGGTACCAATCATAAGATCAAAGCATTAACCTTTAGGAGACCAAACCTAATTTAAATTTGGTTTCCACCTGTTAGTATACACATAATTGCATGAATTACATATATCATGTATGTATGATGCAATATAAGTATTTTATCAACAATGCTTAATTTTTAGGAATCCATATGAGCTTGTTCTTAATTCTTTTTGAAATAATATCAGTATTTCTTTTCACAAAGAATTATATGGATTACTAACATATGTAGATTTTCTAAAAAATCCTATACCATAATGATTATGTGACAGCTTTTGATATGATAATAAACCATTTAACTTTTCTTTTCCTTGATTAAATTTAGTCACATTTTCAAAATCTCTTCATACTTCATTTTAAAAATTTACATGTCTTTATCTAATATAGAAATTCTTTCATTTAAAGACATAGTTTCTCTTTTCAATAAAACATTATTTTGTATAAATTCTCATTATCTTTTTCAATGATGATATCACTTTTTCAAAATCATCTTTTTGAGAATTTATAGAAGAAATTTGAGATACATAATATGAATTTTCTTTAATAAGTTTTTCACTTTCCTTTGACAAAATTTTGTTCTTTATCTTTTCATTCTTAAGATCACTGTATAATTCATGAAATGCATCTAGGAGTTCAGTACCTCATCTTCTTCTTGGGCCATAAAGCATATGTTGGCATGTTCAGTGGTTTCTTCTTCGTCAGAGGAAGAGAAATCACTATTTTCCCATGAAGCTTGGTAGTCTTTCTTCTTTCTGAACTTTTTACTCTTGAATTTACCTTTGTTTTGAGCAATGGGCAATCCTTCTTCATATGACCTGTTTTATTACAATTAAAACATTTAAAGTTACTTTACTTCAAGAACTTTCTTAATTTTCTTGAAAGCATTGCCATCTCCTCTTCATCGTCATCTGAATTGTCTGTGTCTGAGGATGCATGGAAGGCAAGTTCTTTCTTCTTTGAGAGAGATTGTTGTTCATCCTTCTTTTTGTCTTCGAGTTGCACTTCATATGTCATTAGATTACCAATAAGGTTTCTAACGACATTGTTGAGAGATCATTCGCTTCTTCGATTGCAATTGTCTTCTTCTCCCAATCTGAAGTGAGTGCACGAAGGATCTTGCGAACTTTTTCAACTTGGGTGTATTCCTTTCCAAGGGATGCTAAGGAATTGGTTATGTCGGTGAACCTTGTAATCATTTCTGAGATGGTTTCATTTTCCTTCATTTTGAAAAGTTCAAACCTGTGGATAAGAATAGAAATTTTAGATTCCTTAACCTTATTTGTGCCTTCATGTGTTACCTGTAGTATGTGCCATATTTGATTTACAGAAGTGGCTGTTGACACACGGTTGAATCTTCTCTGGTTAAGGCACAGAATAAAGCATTCATCACTTTGGCATCAAGGTTAGCATTCTTCTTTTGATCATCACTCAAGCGTTGTAGTTGGCAGTCAGTTTGGTGTACGCTGCTTCTACTATGTTCCATAGTTCGTAGTTGATCGATTGCAAGTAGATCCTCATTTTATACTTTCAGTAGTTGTAGTTCGATCCATCGAATAGCGGTGGACGTTGTGTAGAATGTCTTTCTTTGAATTGTGATGAAGAAAATTCCGTTGCCATCCTTGTAGATTGTTGACTAGGTATGCAGGGCTTTGATACCAACTGTTGGTCCCGAGATGATGCCAATTGTTGGATCTAAATTATACGAGTTGATCGGTCGCTAATATTGCACGTTCATTATCATATTCTCATACTTATATATAAAATAAACTTTTTTTTCCTAATTATTGTTTAATTTATTTGCAGGCCCATTCCTAAAAGGGAGTGAAGAGAAATGAGCCCAAAAGCCCATCAAATTCTGAATTAAATCAGAATTAATTCGAAATCAGTAAATCAGGACAGATCAGGTCGGTTCAGATCGGTTGAAAACCAGTTAGAATAAATCCCTACAAATCAATCGGTTGAAGCCAAGGATCAAAGGCCATTTCGTCAAAATCTCGGACTTAAAACTGCAAATCCAGCTGAAGATAAACATCAATCGCGAAGCTGGGGAGTACCACCAACAGGGTGTGGCCACCTGGCCACACCCTGGCTGCGAAAACGCGGCGGCTTTGTTAGAGAGTTAGGGGGAGCGTTTGCTCCCCTATCTTCATATGCTCTCATAGGTTGGGTTTTGCCTATAAATACTGAGATTTTCAGAGCATACGGGGAACGACCATGCAGAGATAGAATTTAGTCCACTTTTTCATTCTTTGTAGTGTAGGTTTTTGTTTTTCTATTCATGTAATTTTCAGTTTTAATTTATGTAAATCAGAGGAGATCAGAGTTTCATAGGAGAATGAGAACGAAGCTTGTGCTGAGAGTGACACCGGTGTAAGATTTTCTTCTTTTCTCTCATTGTTATAAAATTGAATCTGTAGTTTTCCTTCTGTATGTACTTTATTTTTGTTCTTCTTCTTCTTCTCTACTTTTCTTCTTTTGGTACCAATTGCTATCCAAGTGAGTCTTAAAGCATCGAAAGAGCCTTGCCTTTGCGAGTGCCACCGATAGCTAATGACAATGGATTTTGAGTTTCATCCTATATCACTTCATACTTGCAACGTCTTGGTGATATAATGTGGAGGAAACGGGGATCAACTCTTATGGGCTATACGTTGATCGCCTCACTTCAAGGTAACATCATTGCAAAAGATTCAAGGTAAGCATTTGGCCAAAGGTGGTAAGTAACTTTTAGATTCTTTTCTTTTAATTCTTTAGTTTAGAACACCACAATCTACCACTTCTTTTATCACTCCTGTTCCATTTCTTGTACATATCATTTCTAGTTTCTCCATCTTCTTAATCTACCATCTTCTTCCTAATTCAACTTTAACTCAATTTTTCCTTTTTCTTTTAAAGAACTAAAGAAGAACTTTAACCATTAATTGTAGCCTAAAAGAGAACTTACTAAAAAGCTTCCATCGCTAGTCCCTCCTTGTGGATCACGACCCGCATAGCCACTTGCTATTGCGGGTAGAATTGAGTAACTTGCACTTTTCATTCTTAATTCTGAAATTATGTATTTGTGTGCAAGTCCAACCTCAATCAAATTTTTGGCGCCGTTGCGGGGAGGGACGGTAAGTTATTCTCTTTTTAGATTTACATTTTTGATTAACTTTCTTTTTTGTTCTTGGTGTACTGGTTTGACAACAAGAAAGTTTGCTGCAGTGGACATATAAGTGGCCTTGGACTCTGCTCAAGAAAGCAGTGCCAAGAAGCCCTCAGATTTGCTACATTCCTGTGGCAATCTGAGTGAACTACTAACTGTATTTTTACAGGTTGGCTGTAGTGCAAAGTTTAATATCTGTAACTATCTATTTCCTTATTGTCTCACTGTGTTTACTTTCTAAGCTCAACAGTAAAATGATGTTTGTTAAATGCTAAAAATGGTTTAGACTTTGCATTTAGGCACGTGTCTAATTCGTTTACATTTTCCATTACTGTTGAAGAGTGCTGGAGCAAAGGTACATGTGCATAGCATCTAGTATAAGAACACTTTTGAATTGTTTACATTGCTTAAGTGTTGCTTTTCTTGTACACTACACTAAATTGATCTAAGGGCTTGTCCTATAAACAAGATAAGGTGGGGAAGTAATTACCCTCCCCTAGCCCACAAACAATCTCCTCACTCACTAATCCAAGCCTAACTAAAACTGAGTAGACGTTGGCCCTAGGGACATCTCGGACTCAAATAGGAGACTGATCTAAGGGGGAAGTTGATTTGAATCTGACTCTTGCCAAATCGGTGACTAAGATTGGGGATTGAGGGGCGAAACCTCGAAGGCTGGTGGTTTGGCTTAATTAGGCCCGTCGCTTCTACGCGGATACCTACCACCAGTCTTGCCCCTACCTGGCCGATTAACTTGTGGTCAGATTCAGCAATATACCCCCCGTGGAGAGCTTAACCAGTTAGGAGTCGCCTAGGTCTAAGTTTGTCCTAACTTAGGTTATCTTTTTTTTTCTTTCTATTTGTTTGCTTATTTGTTTGTTTTTTTTGTTTGTGTTTTATTGTGTGATATGGCTTATAACAACAATTTTTTCAATTTTAATGGTAATCCATATTACACACCAACCTCTTTTTCGGATATTACCAACCCGACATATCATAACTTTAACAAATATAGTGTGCCGGATTGGTCTTATCCGAATCAATATAACCTATGCCCCCAATCTTATAACTATAATTTCCAGAATAATTTCAACTCTTCACAGAGTCAATGGGGATTCACCTCCCCCGAGTCTAATTTTCAACCAACTTGTCCTCCTTATCCACCTTGTCCACAATATTCCAAGATTCATACTTAGTTCCACCAGTCCAAAATAGAAAACCATCAATTTTGGACATGAGTATGCGTGAGTCCAAACAATAATTGCAAAATCTGATGGACTCACAATTTCACTACCAATTTCAAAACAACACTTCATCTTTTCAAGACAAATCGTAACAAAACGATGAACCAATCAACTATGAAAAGATGCTTGAAGCCATGACTCAGGCTCTAAACGCTCGTAATCATGACATAGATATGATGGTCTAAACTCTACGTTCTCACCGTTTGGCCAGTTCTGATGTCGCTAACCATTCTGTTAGAGCTGAAGAGTCATGTTGTTTTGGAAAACAAGGTTCCATTTCAGCGCAATCATTTGAAGTTGCCCAAACTCTAAATTTTGAAAGTGACATTGACAGTTTGGCAAGTTATCCTTTTCCTGAAATTGAACTTGAGAATGAATATGATCATGAACCTCAACTTAGTGATTCAATTCTACTTCTTGATTCAATTATGACTCCGGTGTCTTCACTTGATTTCAATCTTTTTACCGAGTCAACATTGGATCCTGTGCCAATTCATAATGAAATTGAATCGCCCATCTTTGATGATCATCATATTGAACTTGACCAATTCATACTTTTGAAAGTCCCATTGACAAATTGGCAAGTTCTCATTTTTATGAAATTGAACTTAATGAGAAATGTGACCTAGATTCTCAATTTGTGATCCAGTTCAAATTTTCGAATCAATATTGACTCTGTTTTGTTACCCGACTTGAGTAATATTTTAGAGTCAGTTTGATTTCCACACCTGTCATTCTTGAACTTGAATCACCAATATTAAGTCACATTCCATTGTGGGGAAATGAATGTGGACTTGAGTTTCAACTTCTTGATTTGGACCAACTTCCTGAACCAATCTCGACTCCTGAACCTTTACTTGACTAAGTCATTTTTCTGAGTCGGTATTAGTTCCTATACTTCCAAAGTCTAAGTCAATCATTCCATCTTTTCAAACTCCATTTTGGGACAAGGCGGTTGACAAAATTGACTCCGAAATTAATTATGAAATTTGAAAATTAGATGGGGTTAAATTTTTAATAAAAATAATTCATGTATACATCATTTTAGTGGGTTATATTAGAGAGATTTCTGGTGGGTTCCTCCGAACTCCACGAAAAGTCGATTGGGCCGCATTTCGTCGACCAATCAGACCACCACCGGAACCACCACCTTAGGGTAGTATTTTCCTTCCCTTTCTTCTTTTTCATGCATCTATACATTAATTCATACATTGAGGACAATGCATGAGATAGGTGTGGGGGAGGGTTCTAACATAACTTAGGTTTTTCTTTTTATTAAAAAAAATATATTTGACATTTTCTTTACTTTTAAAAACTTTTTGAAAATAGAAACAATATTTTGACATATTTTTTGTAAGAAATTAAGTCAATTTTAAGGAACAAGAAAATCAAAATTAGGATTTCTTAAACTTGGTCAAAATAAGATTATTTGTTTGATTTTTAGGGTTAGGAAGATAATTTGTCAAAGTAATTTAGTCTTGATCTTTACCTTGATGAAATATGCACACTTCATACACTTACACACTTAGGGTTCAAAAATAAAGATTCTTATGCCTTATAAATAAAAATATAAAAGATAAACAAATCTAATTATTGATCAGCTAGGTGCTTTGGCCTAAGCAAGCCATAGTATTTATGCTAAAGATGATTAGATAAGTTTGAGAAAAAAATATATAAAAATCCTCTGATTAAGCTGGGTATTCGTGCCTAATAAAGCATAAGAATTTACGCCTAAAAGTGGTTCATATAATAAAATCCTTAGTTTTGTGGCCTTGTTTGCTCGAGTCCTTAAGTCCTTGGGGTGTTTTGTCACCCGGTGCCCTAGGACCGTTTGGTTTGCGAGTCATCGATTAAAGGTTCGTTACATGGGCAGATTAGAAAGCTGATTGAGTTTTCCTGCACACGAAAATAAAATATTAGATTTAAGAATTAAAGGTGTGCGAGGTTCTCAATACTAATCCGCTGTAGCAAGGCTATGTGGGTCGTGATCCTCAGGGAGGGACTAGCGATGGAAGCATTTATAAGTTTTACTCTAAAAATTTATCTTTTTTAATTATTTTGTTAGTCACAATGATATTTACAATGAAAAGTGGTATTTACAATGAGTTGTGGGAAAGAATATGAAAGATGTGGATGGTGATCTAAACTAGAGAAGGAAAGAAAGAAAAACTTATAACACGTACAAACCTCTTCAGCCTGCTTACCTTTGATCCGTGCGATGATTTACCTTTTCTTGGAAGACTTGCAAGTATGGCGTATAAGATGTTCATCGCCATAAGCCATCAAGGGATCTTCTTTGGCTAGGTAGTCTCGAAGCAGTTGGGTCTCATTGTTCACAAGGCATTAGAGAACAAATAGAAGAAAGAAAATAGAAACAGAGAAACACAAGAATAAACAAGAGATGAAAAACATAAAATAATAACAAAAATGAACCTTAAATGGATTTTCATTAACAATGGAAGATAAGCGGGCTTACACCGCTGTCACCTCAGTACAAGCGTAGACTCCATCCTCCATGAAAGGTCCCTCCACTCTCAGTTACAAAATTTACAAAATAAAAACGAAAATAAAATCTAACCTAGAAGAAAGAAAAACCTAAACCCTAGCTTTTGGCCCTCTGCTGGACGCTGGACGCTCTGTACGTTGCACTGCAGGGGGTATTTATAGGTTCAGAAGGGAGAAGAGTCCTAGATAAAGTCGCCCACGAAATCTGGTAGTCTGCTTCATCCAAAATGCCGCAAAAACCTGGTCTTTGCCGCAATTTTGCGGCAATACTGGCTCTGCTAGCCACGCGCTTTGGCGCGTGGCCTCTCCTGATCCGTTCATCTGGGCGTTTGCTTCTGGAAGTGTGATCCTGGCTCTTCATCTTGGGATTTCGAGATAACTTAGAAATCAAGTTACCTAGATCTTGAATTCTCCCAATCTCTTTTAACGAATTTCCTTATCTCTGCATCTTATCTTTGTCTTTCATCCTCATCTGCAAGTGTTTAGGGTTGGGTAGAATTCTATCCTTCCCTCATCTTTAATAATTGCAACTTTAGCCCTTGTGTATTTGCACTTTTGACAATTGATATTTGCACTTTTGCACTTGGGCTTTAAATGTGGGCTTTTGGGCTCTTTTAGGCTTTAATTCTTTCTTTTTATTATTTCGAGGCCTGCACATAATAAATCACAAAATATTAATAAATGTGCAGAATTAAATGAATAAATATGAAAATGTGATGGTAAATGTTATGATAAAAATGTACTTTTCACTACCAATCACACCCCCACACTTATCTTTTTGCTCGTCCTCGAGTAAAAACAAAGAAGAAAAAGAAAACAAAAACTAATCTAACCTAACTCACTTTCGTAGGAATCACGGTTGCACTTAGCATGCGCAACAAGCCGTTAAACCCCTAGGTTACCCTAGAGGACGAGTGTTGTCTCGTGAGGGTTTTCAGCGGATTGCACCCACAAAATCCATAAAAAGGAGAATATTAGAAATACTTTTGAAAAGACTAAGTAATCTATAAGTTTTTAGGATCCTCATTTTTATTCATTCTTAGACTTAGTCTTTATAAAGTAAATTGTTTTCATTTTTAAGTAAGGATCAAAATTGAATTTTGTGTATAGTCTTTTTCATTACCAAAAATCATATGCATCCTTATGAATTTTTACTAGGAATTCCTTAACTTGGACTTTCATGCCTCTTTATTTTTTCTTCTTCTTCTTCTTCTTCTTTTTTTTTAATATGTATAACTCATCTAATTTTCTTTCGTGTAAGCATCAAGGCTTCTTGAGGCCCTCATACCTAACTAATTGACTATTAGATGTGTTAGTACATATATAAGTAATTTTTCCTTAATTTCCTTAGGCTTTCTAATCCACCCATGTAACGAACTTAAAGTCGATGACTCCCAAACCGGTTGGCTTTAGGGCACCAGGTGAGAAAAACACCCGCGGACTCAAATTCGAGTGAACTAGGCCCCAAAACTAAGGACTTTATTTTATTTATTCACCTTTAGGCATGAATACTTATGCTTCTTGAGGCACATGTATCAGCTTAATTAGTGATTTTCTTTTTTTTCTTTTATATATATATATATATATATATATATATATATATAATTATATATATATATATATATATATATATATATATATATGAGGCACAAAGGTCTTCATCTTAGAATCCTAGATATGCATTAGGTATGCACATTTCATTAAGGTAAAAATCAAGACTAATTAATTATTCAATTTCTTTTCCTATACCTAAAAATTCAACAATTTATTTATTTTGACCAAGTTTTTAGAAATCCTAATCATGATTTTCCTAATTCTTAAGATTAACTTAGATTTCTTTCAAAAGATAAGTCAAAATATTGTCCTTTTTATAATTTTTTTTTTTAGCAAATTTTGGTTAGTTTCTAACTATGTCTAACTATGTCAGTATGTTAGTAAAGCCCACCCCCACACTTATCTCATGCATTGTCCTCAATGTATGAATGAATGCATATATGCATGAAACAAAAGAAGGGAAGGCAGAAGTTACCTCAAGGTGGTGGTTCCGGAGGTGGTCTAATTGGGCCAAGCGAAGCTACCCAATCAAGATAACATATAATTTGGTGGAACCCACCAGAAATTTTCCTTACATAACCCACTAAAATATATGTATAATCATTTTTTAGTATTTCCACCCCATCAAATTCCAAATTCCACAATTAGTTTCAGAGTCAATTGAGTCAACCTCCTTGTCCCAAAATGGAGTATGAAAAGATGGAATTATTGACTTGGACATTATAGGTGCGGGACGAATACCGACTCAGGAAAGAAGCTCAAATCAAGTAAGGGCTCAGGAGTCGGGCTAAGTTCAGGAAGTGGGTCCAAATCAATAAGTTTAAGCTCAAGTCCACAATCATCTTCCCACAATGGCATGCGACTCAATGTTGGTGATTCAAGTTCAGGAATGATAGGTGTGGGAATCAAAACTGACTCTACAATATTACCTAAGTCGGGTAACAAAACAGGAGTCAATAATGATTCGGGAATTTGAACTTGATCACAGATTTGAGAATCTAGGTCACATATCTCATTGGGTTCAATGTTATAAAAATCAGAACTTGTCAATTTATCCATGGGACTTTCAAAATTGCACAATTGGTCAAGTTCAATATGATCATCAATTATAGGTGACTCAATATCATGATGAATTGGAACAGGATCCAATGTTGACTCGGGAAAAGTGAAATCAGGTGGAGACACTGGAGTCATTATTGAATCAGGAAGTAAAATTGAATCATCAAGTGGGAGATCATGATCATATTCATGTTCAAGTTCTATTTCAGGAAAGGAAAAACTTGCCAAATTATCAACAATTGGAGTTTCAGCAAGTTCAAATGATGGCACTGAAGTAGAATCTTGTTGTCCAAAGCAACTTGGTTCGTCGGCTCTACGAGAGTGGTCAATGATATCAGAAATGGCCGAACGGTGAGAACGTAAAGATTGAACCATCATATCTATATCACGATCACGGGCTAATCTAGCCTGAGTCATGGCTGCAAGCATCCCTTCATAGTTGATAGGTGCATCGTGTTGTGATTGGACTTGAAAGGATGAAGTGTAATCGTGATGAAATTGTGAGTCGGTGGACTCACGCATAATCATTTCTCCGATTGATGGTAATTGTTGCTTGGACTCATGCATACTTATCATTTCCCCGATAGATGGTAGTCTATTCTGACTGGGTGGATCTAAGTATGACTCATTGAAAGAATGTGGACTGGGTGGAGACTGAGGACAAGTCGGTTGAAAATTGAACTCGGGGGACTCGAAACCCCATGAACTCTGTGACGAGTTGAAAGTATGAAAATCATGGTCATAAGATGGGGGGTATGGGTTATAATTATTCGGATAAGACCATTCCGGCACACTAGATTGGTCAAAGTTATGATATGCCGGGTTGGTAATATCCGAAAAATAGTTAGGTGTGTAATATGGATTAAAGTTGGAAAAAATTATTATTATATGCCATATCACACCAACACAAACAAATAAACAAAAAACAAACAAAAAGAAAAAAAAATTCTATCCTAAGTTAGGGTAGACCTATGACCTAGACGACTCCTAACTGGTTAGACTGTTCACGGGAGGTCGGGTGCAGACTTTGACCACGAGTTAATCAGCCAGGTCAGGGCAAGAGTGGTGGGAGGTTTTCCGTCAAAGACGTTCCTTAATTAAATAACCACCAATCTTCGGGCTTTCGGCCTCAATCCCTTTCCTAGACACTGATTTGGCAAGAGTCAACTTCCAGCACTATTCTCCCTTAGGATAATCTCCTATTGAGTCCGAGATGTCCCTAGGGCCAACGTCTACTCTTTTTTAGTTAGGCTTGGGTTAGTGAGTGCTTGGGATATGATTTTTGGGCTAAGGAAGGGTGATGAAATCCCCACCTTATCTTGTTAATGGGTTATGCCCTTAAGATGAATTAGTGCAAGTGTACAAGATAAATAGATAAGATTCACTCAAAGCAGAAAATCAACCAAGAGATGAGTCCTATTCTACATGCAATGCGTACGTACCTTGCTCCAGCACTCTTCAACAGTAAAAATAAAGTAATTGAAAAGACACGTGCCTAATATGCAAACGTCTAATCAATTTTTATTTTTTAACAACAAATAATTTACTGTTGAATTAATTAGCAGTATACAGGTATATCACAGAACAGAGCAGAAAGCAGTATTTTTAATTTGAAGCAACCTGCAAAAAAACTGCAGTCAGTAATTCACTACTGAGGCCGCGTTTCCGCGGCTATGGCCGCGGATCTGCGGCACTACAGTAGACTCTGGTGCTCTGCCTTCGAGGGCAGAGGCACAGAGTAGCTGTATGTCCACTGCTGCTGCTATTTTCTGATTCCTGTTCTCCAAACCTGCAAACAGAAAAGAATAAAAGAATAGTTAATAATAAATTTTTTTTTTATTAGAGATAAACTTACCGTCCCTCCCCGGCAACGGCGCCAAATTTTGATTGAGTTTTCCTGCACACGAAAATAAAATATTAGATTTAAGAATTAAAGGTGTGCGAGGTTCTCAATACTAATCCGCTGTAGCAAGGCTATGCGGGTCGTGATCCTCAGGGAGGGACTAGCGATGGAAGCGTTTGTAAGTTTTACTCTAAAAAAATATCTTTTTTAATTATTTTGTTAGTCACAATGATATTTACAATGAAAAGTGGTATTTACAATGAGTTGTGGGAAAGAATATGGAAAGATGTGGATGGTGATCTAAACTAGAGAAGGAAAGAAAGAAAAACTTATAACACGTACAAACCTCTTCAGCCTGCTTACCTTTGATCCGTGCGATGATTTACCTTTTCTTGGAAGACTTGCAAGTATGGCGTATAAGATGTTCATCGCCATAAGCCATCAAGGGATCTTCTTTGGCTAGGTAGTCTCGAAGCAGTTGGGTCTCATTGTTCATAAGGCATTAGAGAACAAATAGAAGAAAGAAAATAGAAACAGAAAAACACAAGAATAAACAAGAGATGAAAAACATAAAATAATAACAAAAATGAACCTTAAATGGATTTCATTAACAATGGAAGATAAGCGAGCTTACACCGCTGTCACCTCAGTACAAGCGTAGACTCCATCCTCCATGAAAGGTCCCTCCACTCTCAGTTACAAAATTTACAAAATAAAAACGAAAATAAAATCTAACCTAGAAGAAAGAAAAACCTAAACCCTAGCATTTGGCCCTCTGTTGGACGCTGGACGCTCTGTACGTTGCACTGCAGGGGGTATTTATAGGTTCAGAAGGGAGAAGAGTCCTGGATAAAGTCGCCCACGAAATCTGGTAGTCTGCTTCATCCAAAATGCCGCAAAAACCTGGTCTTTGCCGCAATTTTGCGGCAATACTGGCTCTGCTGGCCACGCGCTTTGGCGCGTGGCCTCTCCTGATCCGTTCATCTGGGCGTTTGCTTCTGGAAGTGTGATCCTGGCTCTTCATCTTGGGATTTCGAGATAACTTAGAAATCAAGTTACCTAGATCTTGAATTCTCCCAATCTCTTTTAAATGAATTTCCTTATCTCTGCATCTTATCTTTGTCTTTCATCCTCATCTGCAAGTGTTTAGGGTTGGGTAGAATTCTATCCTTCCCTCATCTTTAATAATTGCAACTTTAGCCCTTGTGTATTTGCACTTTTGACAATTGATATTTGCACTTTTGCACTTGGGCTTTAAATGTGGGCTTTTGGGCTCTTTTAGGCTTTAATTCTTTCTTTTTATTATTTCGAGGCCTGCACATAATAAATCACAAAATATTAATAAATGTGCAGAATTAAATGAATAAATATGAAAATGTGATGGTAAATGTTATGATAAAAATGCACTTTTCACTACCAATCAAAAGCCTAATAGAACTAAGGAATAATACCACCAATATATATATATATATATATATATATATATATATATATATATGTATATAAATAAGGCATAAGAATTAGAGTTAAAGAACCCTTAGTCAAAATTTCACGGTAACAAGGTGCATATGACTTAGGGTAAAGTAATAGACTAGATGAGAATTACAGTTTGACTCCTTACTTTGATTGATAACAAATTTTTGAATAGGGACTAAGTTTAGGAATGAAAACTTCGGTTTTCCTATAACTTATAGATTACTTAAATCTTACAATAATATTTCAAATATTTTTCTTTCAAAATGTGTTTTCAAAATACTAACATTTTTCTTTCTATACGGATTTTGTGGGTGTAATCCACTGAAAACCCTCACGTGACAAAACTCTTCCTCTAGGGGTAACCTAGAGGTTTAACGGCTTGTTGCACATGCTCAGTGCAATCGCGTGACCTGCGAAAGTGGTCTAATAATTTTTTGTTTAGTTATTTTGCTCGAGGACGAGCAAAAGATAGGTATGGGGGTGTGATCGGTCGCTAATATTGCATATTCATTATCATATTCTCATACTTATTATAAAATAAACTCTGCTTTTTCCTAATTATTGTTTAATTTATTTGCAGGCCCATTCCTAAAAGAGAGTGAAGAGAAATGAGCCCAAAAGCCCATCAAATTCTTAATTAAATCAGAATTAATTCGAACTCAGTAAATCAAGGCAGATCAGGTCGGTTCGGATCGGTTGAAAACCAGTTAGAATAAATCCCTACAAATTAATCGGTTGAAGCCAAGGATCAAAGGCCATTTCATCAAAATCTCGGACTTAAACTGCAAATACAGCTGAAGATAAATATCAATCGCGAAGCCGAGGAGTACCACCAACAGGGTGTGGCCACCTGGCCACACCCTGGCCGCAGAAACACGGCCAAAGCCACGTTTCCACAGTTTTGTTAGAGAGTTAGGGGAGCGTTTGCTCCCCCTATCTTCATACGCTGGGTTTTGCCTATAAATACTGGGATTTTCAGAGCATACGGGGAACAACCATGCAGAGATAGAATTTAGTCCACTTTTTCATTCTTTATAGTGTAGGTTTTTGTTTTTCTTTTCATGAAATTTTTAGTTTTAATTTATGTAAATCAGAGGAGATCAGAGTTTTATAGGAGAATGAGAAAGAAGCTTGTGCTGAGAGTGACACCGGTGTAAGATTTTCTTCTTTTCTCTTATTGTTATAAAATCGAATCTGTAGTTTCCCTTTGTATGTACTTTATTTTTGTTCTTCTTCTTCTTCTCTACTTTTCTTCTTTTGGTACCATTTGCTATCCAAGTGAGTCTTAAAGCATCGAAAGAGTCTTGCCTTTGCGAGTGCCACCGATAGCTAATGACGATGGATTTGAGTTTCATTCTGTATCACTTCATACTTGCAACGTCTTGATGATATAATATGGAGGAAACGGGAATCAACTCTTATGGGCTATACGTTGATCGCCTCACTTCAAGGTAACATCATTGCAAAAGATTCAAGGTAAGCATTTGGCCAAAGGAGGTAAGTAACTTTTAGATTCTTTTCTTTTAATTCTTTAGTTTAGAACACCACAATCTACCACTTCTTTTATCACTCCTTTTCCATTTCTTTGTACATATCATTTCTAGTTTCTCCATCTTCTTTCTAATTCAACTTTAACTCAATTTTTCCTTTTCCTTTTAAAGAACTAAAGAAGAACTTTAACCATTAATTGTAGCCTAAAAGAGAACTTACTAAAAAGCTTCCATCGCTAGTCCCTCCTTGTGGATCACGACCCACATAGCCACTTGCTATTGCGGTAGAATTGAGTAACTTGCACTTTTCATTCTTAGTTCTGAAATTCTGTATTTTTGTGTAGGTCCAACCTCAATCACGAGTCAACACTCAAACAAAGATATTAGCGTTACAGAAATAAACTTGCATAAAAGAAAATTAAATCTCAAAAAGTAAAGCAAACGCAAACACAAGAGATTTATCCTGATTCGGTCCTCGTGACCTACATCCAGTCCCCAAGCTACCCGCTTGAGATTTTCCTTTATCCTTTAACTTTGTACACCCAAAATCAACACCTAGCACACCACTTGCCAAATACCCTTTGCCAAATGTGTACAACTCTTCTTACAACCAAGAAGACCACAACACCTTGTACAAACTCTCTTCAACCCGAAGACGCTCTTGTACAATGCTCCTCTTTGAGTGATTACAATTGATCCTATAAGCCTTGAAGCTGTATGTGATCGTGGACAAGGGCTATTATAGGTGGACTCTCAGAAATCTTCACTATGGTGTAGGAATTTGAGTTAAGAAATGAAAGTGAGAACAGTTTTCTGAAAACCAGAACTTTAACAGAATTTTTGGTCAGAAAATTATTGATTTGAATTGGTGTTTTTAGCCTAAGATAACAACCCTATTTATAGCTGAACTCTATGGTTAGTTAGGGTAGTTATTAGGATAAATTTGAATATATAATCGTTGGATAACGTTGGATAAAACACCAGAAAACAGAAGCTGTCCAACAGTCAGAAACTGCCATTAGTCGACTTGGGGTGGGGGTTAGTCGACTAGGTTAGGCAATTTATACTGGGTTAGTCGACTACAAAAGGGACCAAGTCGACTAGGTTAAGATTGAATCAAAACACAAGTTTCTGGAAACTAAAACTAGTCGACCAGAACAATGTATAAGTCGACTACATCAGGTTATTAGTCGACTATAAAGTCTGTTAAGTCGACTAATAGTGATAAACAGAGAGTTGGCATTTTTGCAGGACAAATGTTAGTCGACTATGGAAAATGTCAAGTCGACTTACATGTATAAGTCGACTATAAAAGGCTATAAGTCACTAATAAGGCTATGATGTGTGTGCGTGTGTTTCAAGGCTTTTAACATTCTATTAACCATTACAATATACATCAATAGCAACTCTCTTGGGAAGTCATGATCATGTAGAACTCTTGAATAGGCTTTGAGATAGAGCTCCAAATGATGGCTTCACAAATGTATCATCAAAAGCAAGTTACAATAGATTTTTGATCACACATATTAGTACTTCAAAGTATTTTAATGAACTTATTTTTGTAGATTTTATGTGATTTATGGGATTATATAAGAGTTTATAAGTCCAAGATTTAATCCCCAAAATTTCCTGACCTGGCCTTCTGGCGATCGACCGACCGGTCGACTGGGCCAGAAGTTAGTCGATCGCGCGGTCGACCGATGTGCACAGATATGTGCATAGCCTTTTGCTTGAGGGCCGATCGACTAATCCAGAGAGTTCACTCTCTGGATCTGGCCCCGGTCGACCAGGCGGTCGACCGGCCAGAGAGCTCTACTATCTGGATCTTGCCTCGGTCGACTTGCCGGTCGATCGACAGGTCATGACTAAGGTCCGGTCAACCGGAAGGTTCCAACGGTCAAAATATGGCCGTTGGCAAGACGACCGGCCGGTCGACCGACAGGTCATCTGACCTGCAGATTTGACGCAACGACTATATTTTTGAGCTTTTTAAAGGGGACTGTTTTGGGTTGTTTTACATATGATTTCAAGAGGGTTTCAAAGCCAGTTTTTTACATCTCTCTTAGAGTTTTCCTTCACTTATTTAGGGAAAATATTTTCATATCAAAAGGAGAGGTTTTCATGAGTGTTTCAAAAGAGATTTCTTGAGTTTTTCACCACAACTCTATCTTGTTTTTCTCATACAAGCTTGAGCTTCCATTATCATATCTATCCTATACGATCTTTATTATGAGAGTTATTTTGTGATCAAGAGAAGTGATCACAAGATTTCGTTCATGTATTGTGAGGAGTTGTAGAAGTTGTGGCCTCGGTGAAGAAAGTTTTGTGGTGATCAAGTGAAGTGTTCACCAAGTGTTCCAACTTGTGGTTGGAGGAGTTGTAAGAGGTACGACCTCGGCAAGCTAGTGTGCTTGCGTACATTGTTCTCACGGGAACAAGAGAGGGACTTGTGAGTCCAAGAGTTCTAATATGAACTCATTGTAGGTGTTGCGGCACCGAGTGACCTTGCAGGATCTTTATAGTCGAAATCCTCATAGTATTGAAGGCGGGGACATAGAGCAAGGGTGCTCGAACCTCGACAATTCTCCTGTGTTTGTGATTGCTTATATCTCTCTCTCACTTGTGTTTATATATCTTACATGGTTATATTGTTTATATCTTTATATGCTTGACATACGTATACCTAATTGATATATGCTTGAGATTGTTTGTTCACACTTGTATTTACCAATAGAGCTATAGTGGTACCTCAACTCTTAATCTGGAGGAATCTTGAGAAGATAGTCCAAAGCCCTTCTCCAGGATTCGGTTACACTCTTGTGTTATACTTTTTGTGTTTAGCTTAATAGCTTTAGTTTGTACAAATAATTTTTAATTCCGTATCATTTGCATTAGATTAGCTTGTACACATATTCACCCCCCTTCTAGGTGTATTTTAATTGGTATCAGAGCTTGGTGCTCTTGATTTAGGTCTAACTATCTTAAAGATCCTCATTTTAGCTAATCACAATATTTGTTTACACACATATGGATTTCATAACACCTCCCATGTTTGACATTCTTAACATCCAAACTTAAAAACTTAAGATGTCAATGTACCTCAAAGCCCTAGGGGTTCATGCCTATTTTGCCTCTACTAAAGATTCATATTGTTTAAATGACAAACATCTTGAGACTAATGCAAAAGCCCTTCATGCTTTAAAATCTACCCTAAATGATGAATATTTATCTAGGGTTTCTAACTTTGATTCGACTTTTGTAGTATGGAACACACTTGTATCTCTTGGTGAACAAAAGCAATACTTATATGGGGAGTGACTCGGATGATGGAAGAGATGCTTCCAACATATGTTACATGGTCCAAAGGGATAAACCCCCTGAGGTAAACTCCAATACGAGCTCGAAAAAGATATTGACATGTCTTATGATGAGCTTGCATCTTTTTGTAAAAAACTTCTTGAAAAATTGAAAATGATAAGTTGAAGAAGGAAAACACTTCTTTGTTAAAAGAAAATAATTCTTTTAAAATAAATTTGAATGTATTTCAAAAGAAAATGAATTTTGAAAAAAGAGAATATTTCCTTGTCTTCAGATTAAATGACATTTATGAAGGAAATAATTCTTTGAAAAATAAAATTATTTTGGTGAAAAAAGAAAAAGAGATTGTTTTAGAAGAAAATAACTCTTTGAAAAGAAAAATTGTTTCAGAAGAAAAAGAAACCATTTCTAAAAAGAAAAAGATAGTTGATTCTCATTCTTGCCATGCTAATAACATTGCATCCTCTTTTGATAAAAATGAGATTCATGTTTTGAAAAAGAGAATTGATTGTTTGAGCTCAAATTTAAACAATTGTGCATTTAATCATAATAAATTGGAATCCATGTTTCGCAAGAAATAAATTCCAAATGTTCATGCACAAACCCCACGGCATACATATACACACCATGCTCACACTCACACAACATATGCATGCTAGAGTGTACACATGTACACATTGTGGCCGCTAAGGTCAGCTTGTAAGATTTTGCTTTGATAGATTAAATTCTATAAATTTTGCAAATAATAATGTTTAGGTTCCATTTGTTTCTAACCCCTGTAGACCCAAAAAGAAATAGGAACCAAAATTCTCACCTCTTGTGTTTGATGTAGGTGTGGGCTCTCACATAACGTGAGAGGTATGGTGTCTTGATGGTGAATGCGTTTGAGCTTGATAGACAATATATTGGATGCATCACCTTCAAGGATGTTTGGTGGGAGGACCACCATGGTTTGGAGACCTAGAGATTGGTTCATTGTTTTTGATAACATCTCTAACTCTCATTTTTGTTTACATGCTTTCATATAATATTTTTAGCATGTTGTGGTTTTATTGTTCATTATGTTAAATACAATGTTATTAGACATGTGATATACATAAATAGTATTTGAGATACACCTATATTTATATGGACTATTATTTTTATGTTCTCACTATAGTTTAGCTATTGTGTATATTCTAGCTCTAAACCACGTGCATATACCCTAATGTTTGTTTTGTGATTCATATGGTGATTACTTATTTAGATGTAGTTTTCATTAAAACTTGTATTTATACTTGTACAAGTAGTGAGCTACACTTGGTTATTATATATTATGCTTCATTGCTCATTTGTACTCATTACATGTACTTGTATAACCTAGTTTTGATGATTCTTTTATTTAAACTTATTTTTCCTATTTTTGTATATGTTTAGCTTCATGTATACATTACTTTTGTCTAAAATTAATAGATATACATGTACATCCTTGAGTCAATTGCCTTCATGCTAAATTCTATTCGGAATTCATTATGTTTGGATATGCATGTATACTTTTAATTTCAGCAAAACATACATATACCTTGATACTTTTTTAGTTTTGATGAAAATTTTAGTTTTGATGATTTTCATATTTTTGATAAAAGAATTTCATGTTTACTTTGAACCTTATTGATTATTTTCATGAATATGCTATTCACATGATTCTTCTGCACTCACATTTCTTTTATTTACTCATGACTTTATTTTCATGAGGATTTATGAGCTTTATAGAGTGTCAACTCTTGTGTATTTAGCATGCTTCATGGGATATATGATTTGCTTTCATGTTTGAAGGATCTTTAACTAGTTTTTCAAAAATTACTTTAAACTAGTTATTTATTCTTCAATTGGTATGCTAAAATATTTTCAAATCATGATATTTTGAAAACCCCTACCTTCTAAGGGCGGTTGGATTGGCGACCATGCCTTGTATACCCTTAAATGAATATCTTTTAACTTGTGCATGAATAGAGTGGTATTTATGATATCACATATTCTTCATGGAATTCTATTCTTATTATTCTATATATGCATGATTCAAATTTCAATTAGTATCAATTTCAATTGATATTTTCATTTTCATACATACATATATATGATTTGATTGTGCTTGTTTTACTATATCTTTACATTTTTAAAGCACAAATTATATTTTTGCTAAGCTTCATTTTATTCTAAATGTTAATTGGTATCTTTACAAGCTTATGCATTGATTTTAATTGGTATTTCAATTGGTATTATAATTGACATTTCAATTGGTATTTATTTGGTATCAAAATATATTTCATGTTTCACTTTCAATTGGTATCAAAATCTACTATTGGTATCTTAAATTTTTTTTTTCAAGTGGTACCAATATTTGTTTGTCAACTAAAATTTAATTTCAATTGGTATCAAAATTTATTTTGTTTACTTCTAAAAAGTTTAAAATTTTGTTATAAAAGTGGTTTTAAACTTTGTTGATATGTTTTGCCTATATGCAAGGGGAGCTTAACGTCTTCTGTATATATAGATTCATATTGAAGTGTATTACACATATAGTAGAGCTTGACCTCTCTTCCTTATGTGGTACACTTGTGTAAGGGGAGCTTAACATCTCCATCTATACATTGTATATTATGCTTTCTGTTGTTAGGGTCTAGTCATCCCTTCTTAATGTAATACATGTATGCGGGGGGAGCTAACTTATCGCCTCTCCTCTTCATGAATGTATATCGCATATACATCTTTATTATTTGATTGTCTTCACCCTTTGTTGATGAATTGATAAAAAGGGGAGAAGAATTTAGAGAGTTTATATATGCATGCTTAATATTGGTATTTATGCATATATATTTTATTTAGTTTATGCACTTTATTGAATATCTTTATTGTTTATTGCTATGCATGAGTTAGGGGAGCTTCTATGAAGCTTAACTTTAATCCATGCATATATAATTCCATGAGTTTTGTCATCATTAAAAAGGGGAGATTGTTGGCCCAAAGGCCCATCACTCTAGTTTTGATGATGATTAACTCATGTGTTATAGTACTAATGATCTTGTGCTTATTTAGTTTCAGATATTTGATCAAGATCTTAGTCGGTATTTAGCTTCAACAAAAGATTCGAAGTCAAGTTTTGAATCTAGCACATGTTGGTTCATGAGCTCGTGCATCTAGATCGCATCAAGTACTCGAAGAGGAGTCTAGATCTTTGGATCAAAGTTTGGACCAAGTCAAGAACGAGAAGAGGATTTTCAAGAGAAGATTTTCAAGACATGAGTCATGTTTGTAAGTGTTAAGATTTTATTTTAGATAAAATGTAAAGGATAGATTAGTTGTGGATTCCTCAAGCTCATATACACACAAAAAAAATTTATGTGTTTTCATAAAATAGTTTTAGTTTTACCGTTTTGGTTTTGAGTTCAAAGTATACATCCTTATGTTTCATGATTATCATCAAAATAAGTTTATATAGTTTATATGTGCTTTGGATTTCATCCATACACATTGTTGGTTCAAATGTTTAGAATAACTTATATGATGTTTCTATATCATGTGTTTGAGTTTTATATTTCTCAAAACTTATTTTAGAGCTTATTGTCAAAAAATAGATATTTCATCTTATATGTGTATTGGATCATATCCATACACACTAAGCTTCAAAAGTGTTTAAAATATCTTATTTTTGTATTTAAAGAAGTTTTGAAAAAAATTATTTTTCAAATTGAAGATTGATTTTGAAAAATACGGATTTTTGTTTAAGGCTAAATTTCTATATCACAAAAATGGTTCAAAAAAGTTTGTAATATGTGTTGATTTTTTATCACACGTATTTGTACTTCAAAGTATTTCAATGAACTTATTTTGTAGATTTTATGTGATTTAATAAGAGTTTATAAGACCAAGATTTAATCCCCAAAATTTCCAGACCTGGCCTTCTGGCGGTCGACCGACAGGTCGACCGGGCCAGAAGTCGGTCGACCGGGCGGTCAACCGATGTGCACAGATATGTGCACAGCCTTTGGCTTGTGGACAGGTCGACTGATCCAGAGAGTTCACTCTCTGGATCTGGCCCCGGTCGACGGGTGATCGACCGGCCAGAGAGCTCTGCTCTCTGGATCTTGCCTCAGTCGACCTGCCGGTCAACTGACAGGTCATGACCAGGGTGCGATCGACCGGGCGGTCGACCGGCAGGTCCCAATGGTCAAAAATATGACCGTTGGCTGGTCGACCGCCGGTCGACCGACAGGTCATCTGACCTGCAGATTTGACCCAACGGCTTTATTTTTGACTGTATAAAAGGGGGGTTATTTTGGGTTGTTTTACATAAGATTTCAAGAAGGTTTGAAAGCCCATTTTTCTTATATCTTTTAGAGTTTTCTTCACTTGTTTTAGGGCTAATATTTCCATATCAAAAGGAGAGTTTTTCAAGATTGTTTTCAAAAGAGATTTCTTGAGTTTTTCACCACAACTCTATCTTATTTTTCTCACACAAACTTGAGCTTTCTATTGCCATATCTATCCTATAGGATCTTTGTTGTGAGAGTTGCTTTTGTGATTAAGAGAAGTGATCACAAGATTTCATTCATGTATTGTGAGGAGTTGTAGAGGTTGTGGCCTCAGTGAAGAATGTTTTGTGGTGATCAAGTGAAGTGATCACCAAGTGTTCCAACTTTTGGTTGTAGGAGTTGTAAGTGGTGCGACCTCGGTAAGCTAGTGTGCTTGTGTGTATTGTTCTTGTGGGAACAAGAGAGGGACTTGTGATTCTAAGAGTTCTAGTGTTAACTCGTTGTAGGTGTTGCAGCACCGAGTGATCTTGTGGGATCGTTATAATGGAAATCCTTCATAATGTTGAAGGCGGGGATGTAGAGCAAGGGTGCTCGAACCTCGAAACAATTCTCCTGTGTTTGCGATTGCTAATCTCTCTCTCTCACTTATGTTTATATATCTTGCATGCTTATATTGTTTATCACTTTATATGCTTGATTTACTTGTGCCTAATTGCTATATGCTTGGGATTGTTTGTTCACACTTGTATTCAACCAAGAGAGCCATAGTGGCACCTCAACTCTTAATTTAGAGGAATCTTGAGGAGATAGTCCATAACCCTTCACTGTAAATTCGGCTGCACTCTTGTGCTATATTTTGTGTGTTTAGCTTAATAGCTTTAGTTTTCATAAATAGTTTTTAATTCCGCATCATTTGCATGAGTTTAGCTTGTACACCTATTCACCCCCCCTCTAGGTGTATTTTAGCCACAACGCCTGGCAGTCTTAATGGATCAGATGAGCCACGGACCTCGCTAGCCTCGTCAAGTGAGAGTCGTGTTCTAACCATGCGACAGGCTTGGGCTTTGCTACACCCTGGCGCTTAGTATTTAGCGATGTGTTATGTGCTGGTTTTGCCGCATGAGCTCCGCTAAGTCCAACCATCGCAGAGTTTTAACTTCGCCGCACCTCAGTGCTTAGCGCCTGACGTTGTGTTATGCAATGGCCCTACTTGAGTTTAACTTCGCTCGTGGCTAGTTCTGACAGTGTTTAGTCCTCTAGCCTCATTCCCCGAATTTCTCCCGCCTAACTTGTTTTCATATGATTTAATGAACTGGGTTTTCTTACTATGTCTGAACGAGCTTGTCTTAATCTTCTTGACGATTTATTCAGCCAACATTGTAAGACTTGGGTATTCACTAGATATTTAATTTATAGTCGGGTGTTACATTATGAACACAGAAAAGATTCGGGATATCCTCTAGAGCACAGTATTATAAATTCTTATTTAGGCCTTTTAGAGTTTTCAACATTCTATATTCAGAATCCGTTATTATCGGTGTTCATTAAACCATGATCTCTCTTATCAGGATTTTCTTCATTTTTCGATCATTTGTTCTACTTCTGAAGTAATGGTAGTGTGCAGCTCGTTCAAAAAATTCTATTGCAGATTCTCCATCACGAACAGCTTCATGTCACATAGAGGTTTTATATTATGGACTTCACCATTATAAATTTCTATGAATTTTTATGAATTTCATCAGCTTTATCTCGCAATTCGGAAGGAAATATTATTGCTCACCTTACCAGGCCAGTTTACTTCTTATTATTATTCAGAGTGGGTCAGTCTACTGAAGTTCTAGCAGTATTCTTTTATCAGTGTACATCACGTCAATATTATTATAGTACCGTCAGAAGATTGATACGGCAGGAAGTACAGGAGATATCTAGGTCGAGAGTTGTTAGACAGTTGGTTATGAGAATTACCCTTAGTTAGTCATATCTTAATTGGTATAATCCTCGCCCTTGTCCTTCCTATGTTCATTTTCCCCTTACCGAAAGTTTGAGGACAAAATTTTTGTAAGGTGGATAGAATGTAACACTCCATTCCTGAAATATGTACTTAGTTACGTATTCAGATTCTTGATTATATTTTTGATTTACTTTCCATATTTATTTTTGTTTTATGATTATTTATGTGATCGTTATGCATTGGATCTGGATTAGTGAACTCAGAGTCGGCCCTATTCTGAATCGGGAACCCGATCCCAGTGTATTGCTCGATTTAGTCTTCTCGGTAGTCAGATTTGATCCATTTTATTTTCAAATTTATATTCTAATATTTTATATTTTCAGAATTTTCTAAAATTTTTAAAATTATTCTGCAAAATCTTCAAAACTAGTATCAACCAGTGCTGTCGATCGATTCTCAGATTTTTAATTTACAAGTGGAGTTCAATTTCTGAAATCAGCTTTCATATTATTTCTTAAAATCATATTTTTTTACTTTAATGCATCTTTGTGGATTTTTTCTGAATTTATCAATACTTGAATGAATTTGGTGTCGACCAGTATCACCGGTTGATTCCAGGATTTTTAATTTGAAAAAAAGATTTTATTTTTGAAAACTGATTTCTTATTATTTCTCAGGGTGATGTTTTCTACCTCCGGATATTTTTGGGGATTTTTCTGTATTAGTAGATATTTTTGGGATATTGAATATGTTATTATTTTTTGGGAATCTTTCTTTCTTTCCTTTCTTTTCTTTTCTTTTTCTTTTTCTTCCTTGGTTTTCCCCCACACCCTGGCGCTGACATGGGGCCGACCTCTTATCACCTCCTCTTCATTATTTCTCCTCTCCCATCAACTCTCTCTCTCTCTCTCTCTCAATCCCTTTCTCTTTCTCTGATTTCCTACTCTTTCCTCTCTTCTTCTACTTCCTCTCCGTCTCCCCCAAACTCCAGCGCCACCACACCCTGGCGATAGCCTGGTGGTGAAGCCTCATCGCTGGCATCATCTCTTTGGCCTCTCTCTTGGTCGGCCACCTCCTCTCCAATCAACAACATCAACAGTAACATCAACAACAACATCACCAACATCACCATCTTCCCTCCTTCTCTTCCACCATGGCCGACCACTATCACCACCACCTAGGGTCGGCCATCACCTCCCCCTTTCCTCCTCAACCACCACCACTTCATCCACCTTCTCCATCACCAACCTCTACCACACTACCGGCTTCTCCACCATTCCACCTACTTGAAAATCACCACCATCACCGCCACCACCCCTTCAAATCCCCCTAAATACTCTACTCCACTACCACCGCCATCTCCACCATTTCCCACCACACTACCACAAAACTCCACCATCACAACCTCTTATAAAACGACCATCTCCTACTCTCTTCAATTTCATATACATCACCACTAAAGTAATTTTCATCTCCAACCATCACCCCCAATACCATCACCCCCTCACTTCTCCTCTCTTTCCTTTTTGGGGTGGCCGGTGCCAACCCCTGCTGGTGGCTGCCCCGGCATCGCCCCCTTGCGCTGCTGGCCCCCGACCAGCCATGGGCTGGCCTTGTGCGAGCATGGAGGGGGCAACATCGCCCTCCCTTGTTCTCTCTCTTTCTCTCTCTCATGTTCGTTCTCTCTCTCTAATTTTGGTTTCTCTCTCTTTCTCCCATTCTCTCTCTCTTTCTCTCCTCCCTAGTTTCGTCTATCTCCCTCTCCTAGTTCTCTCTCTTTATATATATTTATATTTTATATTGTATTATGGCCACGTGCACATGTTTCTGGTGTTTCGGGATTTCGCGATAGTTCTCAAGATTTTTAGGCAAGTGTCCTCGCCTTATTTTGTGTTTCCTGCTTCATCAGGTCGATTATGTATTTTATTCTGTATTTGATTGTCTTTGTATTCATTCGCATGTGTATTTGTATTTGCATATGGCCGAGTGCCTAAGACTGTATGTATAGTGTACTTGTAACAAATGCTTGTACTAATGTTGTTTCATTTCTGTACATACCATGTCTGTGATGTGTTTTATTACTGCTTTAATACATGCATGCCTGACGCTTCATAGTCGTTTGGCCTCCAGCTCTACACTCAGCCTTTTGGCTTCACCACTCCACGATAGCCTAGTTATTATCATGTTTATATGTGTGCATGTGTGGTACTAACAATGCATGTAGCCTTGTACAGACTCTGGGTTTCTGCCTACTCCCAGAATGGTTACCCAATAGGTTTTAGGCCTTGCACCCTTATGGGTTTCGTGGTAGCTACCGAGAGTGCGCTTAGACCCTGGGCATATTTTAGCCTTCGGGCTCTTGCCCAATTCCTCAAAAGAGGAGTGGGCTTAAAATGTCTGGTCTCTCATGCTCTGCCTGGTAGGGATGCTTAGCGCTGAGCGCTTCATCACTAGATTCGCTTAGGTAGAACTCTGCTGGATTTTATACTCGCATTTTAAGCATAGTCGTCCCAGTAGCTCCGTCAAGTGCTTTAGTGATTAAACATTATTTGCTATCCGTGCCTTCAGCTTGCCTGGCCCCGCTTGGATGTTTGCTTGCTTGCTAATTGCCTGCTTGACAATTTATCTATTCTTCTATTAATGTTTGTAAAGAGTTTGAAATCGTACTTATACTATTTTTCAAAGACTGCATTTTTTTTAGTATTCATACCGATCTCTTATACCGGTACTGTTTTCCTGTATTGCTTGATATACTTTCACTTGATGTGCTAACATTTAACGTGATGTCTCTTGACACTTTCCTGATATCACCTGACCCCTGTCATGCTATCATCCGACATCTGACATGACATACCTGACTCTTATAATTATCACATATAGGAATGATGACCTGACATCTTGATATATCCTGATGTATTCCTGTACAATCCGTACTCCTGATACACATGTATCCTGATACTCCTGACTTGTTCTTGCTCATTCCCGTAATCTGATAATTATCTAATAAGCTAAAAAAGGGACAACTTATATCGGGTCAGGGGAAACTGACGGATATTAATATATGTTCATGTTTACAGTGGTATTAGATATGTTGTGCGACTAAAATTTCTGGTTCGACCTGAGGGCCTCCAGGTGACCGAGGGGAGTGCTGGCTCTCTATCTTCCTGGTACCATTCTGAAAGGGTATCCTATAAGACCCTCTTGTACGCTTTGCGGCTGGTTCTATACACCAGCAACGGAATACCTGGACAGTGGTCCTGGGCATGCACAAGACCCATGTAAACATTGTTCGTTCATACCCCCGCTGGTTTCCAATAACAACCTTGCTTTACCTAGATGTGGATGTATATGTGCTGGGACGCTAGTCCACATACCTAGACATCTGATTAGGACAAGTAATAATAACAAAAAATGCCAATTCATAATTCATTGCGTGTTTTGCAATTCAGGTCATATGGACTTAGTTTACGATGATAGGAGATATATGGTATATAGATGAGGGTTTCCTTTTTGGATTATTCCTTCAACGTACTTATCTTATGAAGTCGCAAACTGGATTTGTATCGCTGGTTTTGCTGTATTTGTTTTCATCGGATTTTATTTTGGATTTTTGATATTATTATTATTATTATTATTATATATATATGTATACATTTTGCTGACCACTTGTGTTTAATTCCACTAGTCACCTGTTCTATCATATTATACCATGCATGTTCTCTTCTTGATATCACATACTATCTCTCTGCGTGCTCCTGTATGTCTGTGCTCATGATACAGTTTTCAATACATGCTCTTTTCATTTGAATTTATCGATACACGTGTGCTTGTCCCTGCACGCCACTTGGCACTCACCACACCACTTGTTGGGGAGTTCTGACTCCCTTCGATCTGTATGTCTAGATCCCAGAGCTTGGAGCTTGTGGATTCTACCAGTCGCTGACCAGAGTTGCGTAGCGGAAGCGTGAATCATTGGTAGACCATCCGAGGCCCTGTCCTTCCAGGTCCCCTACTCGGCTCTGGAGTTTTCCTTTTGTGACTCAAGAGCGCCTTTTGTACTGTTCATATTTGTATATCTCTTTGTATTATCGCATTTGTGCCCATAGGTGATGTAATATTCTTGTAATATTGTATCACATCCTGTGATCACTTTATAATTGTACTCATATGTTGGAATGTATAATACACCATGCACTTTTGTACTTTGATTCTTGTCTGTACTGATACTTAGAGTATATATGTGATGATATTTCTGACCTATGTATATATGTCGTCGTAACGTCTTCATACCTGCAGGATCAAGGAACCGATTAATCAGATCCTTCACGTCATCAAGTATCAACCCTAGGTAAGATTTTTCAAGCCGAGCAAACGCGACCCAGATCTCCTAAAAGGAGGAGGACACTGTTCTTTCATGGCATTTGGGGGTACGCCACCCTAAATTGCTAGGCCCTCAAAAAGCACATCAAGGATCTAGTTCAATGCGGGTACCTTTATGAATTTGTCCTCGACCAGGAGGAAGACCCAGAGGTCGGAGACACTCCAGATGAGGCTATTAACTAAAACACTTACTCGTCAGCATCATTCTTGATGGGAAGCCCCACAAGAAGCAATGAGATCTTTTTACTTGAAACAATGCCATGTAAAAGCATGTAAAATTCAAGCAAAAGACTATTATCCCAATTCTTCATCTAGACATCTTGTGAAATCGCAATGCCTTCTCCTAGTACGATAAGCGAGTCAACAGCCTATGCGGGTCCTACCCTGACGGCTACCCATCAGAGAGTCTCCAAAAAGATAGAGATTTGCCCATGACTACTCGGAGTTCAGCCTACACAAGCCTTGCCCTGACGGCTACCCGAGCGAGTCAACAACCTATACGAGTTCTACCATGATGTCTCCCCTCGGGGAGTCTCTTGAGAGACAAAGACGGGCCTACGACTGCTCGTAGCTCAACCTACATGGGCCTTACTGTGATGATAACCCGAGCGAGTCAATAACCTATACAAGTCCCATCCTGACAGCTACCCCTGGGTAGTCTCCTGAAAGATGGTGACTTAACCATGACTGCTCAGAGCTTAGCCTACACAGGCCTTACCCTGACAGCTAGACGAGCAAGTCAACATCCAACACGGGTACTACTCTTATGGCTAGCCCTCTAAGAGTCTCCTAAAAGATGGAGACTCGCCCACAGCTGCTCAGCCTACATGGGACTTGCTCAGATGGCTAACTGAGCAAGTTAACAACCTACATAGGTCTAACCCTGACGGCTACCCCTCGGGGAGCCTCCAGAAAGATGGAGACTTGCCCACGACTTCTCGGAGCTCAACCTATATGGACCTTGTCCTGACGGCTACCCGAGCGAGCCAACAGCCTACATGGGTCTTACCCTGATGGCTACCCCTCGGAGAGTCTCCTAAAAGACGGAGACTTGCCCACGACTGCTCGAAACTCAACCTACACGGGGCTTGCCCTAACAGCTATCCAAGTGAGCCAACAACCTACACAGGTCCTATCCTGATGCTACCCCTCAAGGAGTCTCCTGAAAGACGAAAACTTTCTCATGACTACTCAAACCTCAGCCTACACGGGCCTTGGCTACCCCTCGGGGAGTCTCCTGAAAGACAGAGACTTTTCGATCACAACTCGAGCTCAGCCTACTCGGGCCTTGCCCTAACAGCTACCCGCGCGAGTCAACAGCCTATACGGGTCCTACCCTGATGGCTACCCCTCGGGGAGCCTTCTAAAAGATGGAGACTTGTCCATGACTACTCGAAGCTCAGCCTGCACGGGCCTTTCCCTGACGGCAAATCGAGCGAGTCAACAACCTACACGGGTCCTACCCTGACGACTACCCGTCGGGGAGTCTCCTGAAAGACGGAGGCTTACCCATAAAGATTGATCGGAGCTTAGCCTATATCCACCTTGCCCTAACAGCTACCCGAGCGAGCTAAAAGACTATAACAGGCTCTGCCCCGATGGTAGCCTCAAGGCAATCTATACCTTGTTCTTCCAACTATTGAGGAACCTCTAATTAACGCAAGGGCCTCCACCTGATCGGCTACCTAGATCATCTCGCAACCTCGACGACGGACACCATGCCTCCATTGGCTGCCAAACAAACTATAACCGGGCAGGGCACACGTCATAGCATCCATACTAGCACATCAAGAACAAGAGACGACACAGTAAAAAAAATAGAAATAATCACCATTATTGATGACAGAAGAAAGGTACAATTTTTTTATTACAATAGATATAAAAAAGAATATAAATGGACTCGACTAACCCCGCCTATATCTGCTACATTGACTCTCGGACCATCCCTGAGACCTCATGATCTAGCTACAGGTCTTCGCAGTCTGATCACTTGGACCATCGATTTTCGCCTTCGACCCGATCACTTGGACCCTCGGATTGACAGCTAGCACCTCCATCCCAATCACCTACTCATTCAACCAAAACTCATACCCCCAAACCAGCCACTCGCGCCCTCTGCTCGTTCGTCTGAGTTAAAATTGTGACTTGAGAATGCAGCACCTATGCCTCCATAAGCAGATTGCACTGTGCTGTCAAGAGTTCCTTGTAGCGATTAATCGACACTCCGAATCAGCCGTCAGCTCTTTAATATCGGTCTATCAGTGCTCCAAATCCCTCTCCAACAATTAGACCTGGCGCCTTAGCTCCAGCTTCTCGGCGCACTCCTGATTGATTAACTCCCGAAGTGTGGCAATCTCCAACTGATTAGAGGTGACCTTCTCTTGTAACTTCGAGATGTCGTCGAGTGCCTTCTTCGGCTCCTCAAGCCACCCTAGGAGCCTCACCTCCAAATCTAGTTTCTGATTTCTCAACTTCTTCATCTCCTCCAGCATATCAACCAATCTCAAAAATACCTCTCATACCCTCTCTTCAAAGTCGCCCACCATCATATTATGGGGCTCGCGGTCCCCCTAGAGGGTGAGGAAATTGGGCGCAGCAAGCTCATGTGGCACGAAAGCCTGGGCAGCGTTCAGAACAAGCTCTTCATAACTCTCCTCTGATGAGCATTCAAAAAAGCTAGCAATGCTCTGGGCTCATCGTCGAGATCCAGCTCCGTCCCCCTGTCGTCGTTCTCGCGGTCAGAACCCTCAGGCCTCATCTCGAGTTTCTCAAGACACCTCGCACCCGACAGACCAGCCTCTGAAAGTACTAAAGGGGTGAATAGGTGTAGTAACAATCTAATGATGAAAATGCGAAAATGCAAATAATTCTAAAATAAATGTTGCAAACAGTCAATTCAAATCAAGAAGTGAAGTCGGATTCCCTATGAAGTGCTCTAGAACTGCTCCTCTATATTCTTCTAGATAATGAGTTGAAGTGCTCAATTTCCTTCTTGATTGAGAGAGTGAAAACTGACAAGTTAAAAATGATGCTAACAACGAATAACAAGTGCAAATGAACGTAAAACACAAGTGTAAGAAAAAGCAGGTAGAATAGATCAAGAGAGAAAGCAATCACAAACACAAGAGATTTGTTTCGAGGCTTGACTACAAAGCTCTACGTCATCGCCTTCACCGCGTGTAGGATTTCACTATCCACTAAAGATCTTTTCACAAAGGAGCCTCCACAAAGGAACTATAATGGTCTACACAAGATCGGAGTATACAAATCTAACTCTCAATCCTCCACAAAAGTAGCAGTACAAAGCCAATGAGGTTTACAAGCTCTTGGTGACCACAAAAATCACAAACACTCTCTTTGACAACTTCCTATAGTATATGATGAGAAGTGAGGCTCTAGAAGTTTGTGAGGGAGAAATCTCAGTTGAAATGAATAAATTTAAGAGCTGAAAACATGTAGAATTTTGTTTGAAAATGAGAGCAATTGAAGCAAGAAAACTAGAAAACATTCTCTTTTAATAAACATGATTTTTTAAAATAATTTAAAAGATTTTTCTATATTTAATCATCTCCAAATGAACCATATATATAGGCAAGTGATAAGCACTATTAGCATAGCTTATCAGGTCATTAGGAAAGAGATTAAATCCAAAAAAGAGAAAAATATCAGTTTAAGAATAAGTTAAAAATCCTATATTTTAAAAACTAGCTGTTACTGCAACTCTGCCAGAACTTCGATCGACTGATTTCCATCGAGACTAAGGCTCTGACCGCCGGTCGATCGCCCGATCGACCACTAGATTTGCCGATCGACAGGTCGGTTAACTAACAAACATGCACGACATGCACAAACATATGGCCAAGATTGGCCACGAGGTCCGATCGACCGGCCGATCGACCGACCTAGCCTAAAAACACAGTTTCAGATAAAATTTGAAATTAAACTCATTTTTAAATATTTTGTAATTATTTGAAAATAGATTTGACAATACATAGGCTATAGGATACATGATAGAGACATGACATATAAATTTGGAACATGTATCAAACACAGAATCATGTATAATACCAAAACGGGAAAACTAGATGAGAAAACTTGTATTTTGAAAACTTGTATTTCTGTGTGTGACTTCTTGAGCATCAATTCTACATTTTTATACTTTAAACATTCTATTTTCTTACATATGTTGTATGTATCTTCAAGCAATCTTCAAGAGGCCTTCTTCAGATGCAAATCTTGATCGTCTAAACTCAAACTCTTGCCTTGAGTGATCTTGACACTAGAGTACCTTCCTTTGAGAAAAATCAAACCAAAGTGTTCTTTGAAACAGATATCTTTAACACACTTGAACATGATTAGTATGAATAACTTCATGCTGTTTGTAATCATCAAAATAAAACCGGAGAGTGTACCCTTGAGCCAACAATCTCCCTTTTTGAAGATGACAAAACACATGAGTTATTTAGGATAAACAAATATAGAAAGCTTGAAAAGCTCCCCCTAAAGTGATGCTTATCTATCAAGATGCAAGGTACATGACTAATGATATAGCAATGTCAAAACAAGTCATATGCATATGGGTATAGATATGAAATTTGAAATACTTATGCATAGATGAACCAACCTCCATCTATTCCTCCTACCACCAAAATAATAAGTATGCAAAAGAAAACAAAACAAAGCATATAAACATAAATTAGAGATAATTATAAATTGCTAAATCTCATAAATCTATTCATTAGATGATTAATAACTTATAAAATCTTCTCCCCTTTTTGTCATATATCAAAAAGGATACAAAAACCAATTGAAGATTTAAACATAAATACCAATTGAAAATAAACAATTTAATAAACATAAATACCAAAGAAACAAGAATCATGAATCCATAATGCAAACATTTAATTCACCACAAATGAAAGAAAATCTTTTAAAATCAAGTGGCTTAATAAAGATGTCCGCGAATTGAAAATCTCTAGAAACATAAACAATCTCATATATCTTTTCTCATAATGATCTCTAAGAAAGTGATATCTAATCTCTATGTTCTTGGTCTTATTATGTTAATTTGCATTTTAGTCATATAAATGGTAAGACTACTATCACAAAATATTTTAGTATGGTCAAAATGCAAATCATAATCAAGGAGAGTATGTGATTGTGAAATGAAAGTGATAAGAATTACCGTGTAGCTTTGGGCTAACGGGTCGTGCCCACGAGGAGGAATGCGATAGAAACTTTTTGGTGTTTTTGTTTTAGTAACAAAGAATGGAGTTGGTGTCTTCCTTTTTTTTATAAAATGAAAAACAGAATGGAGAGAAGGGAAATGATTAAAAGAAAAATGCAAACTTAGAGAAGCCTTTGGAAAGGTGATTTTTTAAAAAGCTTGAAGAGTGATATGTTGTTTTAATATAAGAAGAAGATTTGGACTCACTATCTCACTACTCAATGATGTGTTCTTCTCTTGAAATTCTTAGTACCTCAACTTGATCATAGGCAAAAACTTAAGCTTGAGGTTAGAAAGTTTTAAGCAAAGCAAATAAGATAGTTTGAAGAAGTTAACTCTTTTCTTTAAGAAACCATCTTGAATTGAATGTTAAATCATCAAGTATTTCAAGCATGAAATAAAAACAAGTTCAAGAGATGTTTTAAAAGTAAAGTAGAAGTTTAGAAATCCAAACCCATCCTCATGTGCCTTCAAGAACACTTTCCAAGAACAAAGACTTAGTTTAGGCATGCATATGATTCTATTGGGTCTTTACATAAAAATCATTCAAAAAGAAGAGGGATCGAAGAGAGGAACAATAGTGCGCCCAGAAAATGAATTTATTTAGCTACTCATGGAAGATGAAAAATAATACATGAAAATAAAGCAAGACATACCCGTGAATTGGAGTGAAAAAAGAGAAAGCTTGATCCTTTTATTGATGTCACTTCAATCTTCAGATTATAATCACTTTATTCCTCTCTCTCACTGGTATTTGAACTTAACTACAAACTATAAAATAGAGATATAACTTCTATACTATCTAACAGAGAGCCTAGAACCTTAAAAATAAAGAGAAAAAACTTAAACTAATTTCTGGTCCCTTTTTCTCTGAAAAATACAGTATTTATAGGCAAAACTAAACAGGGGAGGTCGTACAAAGATAGGGGAGCATACGCTCCCCCAACAAAATCTAACAAGCCGCAGAAATGCGACTATGACCGTGTTTTCGCGGCCTGGGTGTGGCCAGGTGGCCACACCCGGGGGGTATACCTCCTTGTTTTGTTGTCTGACTTTATCTCCTGCTGGTTTTCCCATTTTAGCACTAGGATTTGACGAAACAGCCTTTGATCTTTGGCTTCAACCACTTGATTTGAGAAAATTCATTTTCAACCTCTCTGATTTACCATGACCTGCCCTAATTCCTGATTTTGAATTAATTCTGAATTAAATCAGAATTTGATGGGCTTTTGGGCTTGTTTCTCTTTCCTATCCTTTAGCAATGGGCCTGCATTTTATAAATAAAAATAAGAATTATTAATATAATTTATTTAGATAATAAACGTGATAATGTAGCAATAAATATGCAATATATGTGACTGATCACACTCCCGCACTTACCTTTTGCTCGCCCTCGAGCAAAACATTAAAACTAATCCTAATCAATTATTAGACCACTTTCGCAGGTCACTCGATTGCACTGAGTATGTGCAACAAGCCGTTAAACCTCTAGGTTACCCCTAGAGGACGAGTTTTGTCTCGTGAGGGTTTTCAGGGGATTGCACCCACAAAATCCATTAAGAGGAAAAATGTCAGTATTTTTGAAAAGCATTTTGAAAGGAGAAAATATTTGAAGTATATTTATAAGAGTTCAAGTAATCTATAAGTTATAGGAATATCAAACTTTTCATTCCTCAACTTAGTCTCTGCTCAAAAATATGTCATCAATCAAAGTAAGGAGTCAAATTGTATTTCTCATCTAGTCTATTACTTTACCCTGAGTCATATGCACCATCGTGACCGTGAAGTTTGACCAAGGATTCCTTAACATTAACTCCTATGCCTTATTTATATTTATTTTTGGTGGTATTTATTCCTCAATTCCATTAGGCTTTCTAATCTGCCCATGTAACGAGCCTTTAGTCGGTGACACCAAGACCAGACAGTCTTAGGGCACCAGGTGAGAAAACACCCCTAAGGACTTAAACACTCGAGCAGACAAGGCCACGAAATCAAGGGTTTTTATTTATAAAATGTACCCTTTTAGGTGTGAATACTTATGCTTCATGAGGCACGAATACCCAGCTTAATTAGATGATATATATATATATATATATATATTATATATATATATATATATATATATATATTTCAAACTTATCTAATTATCTTTTGCATAAATACCAAGGCTTGCTTAGGCCAAAGCACTTGGCTAATCAATAATTAGATATGCAGATATATATATATATATATATATATTTCTTTTTTTATAAGGCATAAGAATTTTTGTCTTTGAACCCTAAGTGTGTAAGTGTATAAAGTGTGCATATTTCTTCAAGGTAAAGATCAAAACTAAATTACTTTCATCAATTTTCTTCCTAACCCTGAAAATCAAATAAGTTATCTTATTTTGACCAAGTATAAGAAATCTTAATTATGATTTTCTTATTCCTTAAAATTGACTTAATTTCTTACAAAAATATATCAAAATATTGTTCTTACCTTTCAAACAGTTTATTTTATATATATATATTTCTCTTTTTTTAGTTATATTAGTCATGTTAGAGCCCTCCCCTACACTTATTTCATGCATTGTCCCCAATGTATGAAAGAAATGTATCGATTCATGAAATAAAATGGAAAAGAGGAAAGCTACCGATACACTGGGTCAAAAAGACCATAGCCGTTTTATTTACCGACACTGATTCCAAGAAAGGTTTAAGGCATTGACCATTTACCTTAAAGGCATTTCCATTCTTGGTGTCACTAATCTCTACAGCACTGTGTGGAAACACGGTTTTTACAACGAATGGCCCATTCCATCTTGATTTTAATTTTCCTAGAAAAGATGAAGCCTAGAATTATAGAGTAAGACTTTTGTCCAGGGACAAAAGTTTTTCTTATAATGTGTTTATCATGAAAAATCTTAACTCTAAATTTAGTTATCTTAGCATTTTCATAGGCTTCATTTCTCAACTCCTCTAATTCGAAAATTTATAATTTTTGAAGGTCACCGGCCTTAGTCAAGTCAAAATTCAACTACTTGATTGTCCATATGGCCCGGTGCTCTATCTCAACGGGTAGGTGGCAAGCCTTCCCAAAGACTAACCTATAAGGAGACATCCCTAGAATCGTCTTGAAAGTGGTCCTGTAGGCCCATAGGGCGCCTACAAGTTTGGTGGACCAATCTTTTCGATTTTGATTCACAGTCTTCTCCAAAATATACTTGATTTGTCTATTGGAGACCTCAACCGGCCCACTGGTTTGAGGATGATAAGGTGTGGACAACTTGTGAGTTATGACATACTTTCGCATAAGAGTTTCAAAGGATCTATTACAAAAGTGAGCACCATTATCACTGATGATAGCACGAGGGGTTCCAAAGCGTGAGAAAATGTTCTCTTTCAAAAACTTTATGACAACTTTGTTATCATTAGTTCTACTACGAATAGCTTCTACCCACTTGGACAATGTCCACAACAACCAATATGTATTGGTTTCCAAATGAGTTAGGAAATGGACCCATAAAGTCGATGCCCCAAATATCAAAGAGTTCTATTTCTAGAATTGGGCTGAGGGGCATCATATCTCGTTTTGAGATCCTTCCCACCATCTGGCATCTAGGGCATGTCTTGTAAAATTCATAAGCATCTTTGAACAAAGTGGGCTAATAGAACCAACTTTGTAGCACTTTTTCAGCAGTCTTGCGGGGACCAAAGTGTCCACCGCATGCATGTTCGTGACAAAAGGATAAAACACTCTTAACCTCTTCATCGTGAATGCATCTCCTAATAATTTAGCCTAAAAAGTACTTTAAAAGATACGGTTCCTCCCAAAAGAAATACCGGACTTGAGATAAGAACCGATATATATCATTTTTGGACCAATGAGATGGAGTTTGGTTAGTAAGTAATTCACTATATCAGCAAACCAAGGTTCCCTAAAGATAGCTAAGAGATTTTCATCAGGAAAGTTTTCATTTATGGGCAATTCGTTACATGGAGAATTTGGGATTCGTGAGAGATGGTCAGCAACGACATTTTCTACGCCTTTCTTGTCTCGAATCTCGAGATCAAATTCTTGAAGAAGAAGGATCCAACGAATGAGTTGGGCCTTAGCATCCTTCTTCATCATGAGGTACTGAAGCGCAGAATGATCGGTGAATATGGTGGTTTTGGACCCTAGTAGGTAGGGACGAAATTTCTCTAAGGTAAACACTACTGCCAAGAATTCCTTCTCAGTAGTAGTGTAGTTCAATTGAGCATCGTTAAGAGTCCTACTAGAGTAGTAAATCACGTGCTACTTGTTATCAATGCGCTGTCCTATGGCAAAATCAGAAGCATCGCACATGATTTCGAACAGCTTAGACCAATCCGGTGCAGATATGATTGGTGTAGAAATAAGCTCTCTCTTAATTTCTCTAAGAATTCATACATTCAGCATCAAAAGTGAAGGACACGTCCTTAGCTAACAGATTAGTCAAGGCTCTAGCAATCTTGCTAAAATTCTTGATAAATCTTCGGTAAAAACGACGTGTCCTAAGAAGGATCGAATATACTTCACGTATTTGGGCATGGGAAGCTTAGCAATAACCTCAATCTTGGCACTATCCACTTCAATTCCCTTCTTGGAGATTTCATGACCCAAGACAATTTCATGTTTTATCATGAGTTGCATTTCTCTAAGTTTCGTGTCAGATTTTTCTCAGCACAATATTGGAGTACAAGTTCTAAATGGTGGAAACATTGAGTAAACGAATCTCCGTAGATGGAGAAATCATCCATGAAGATTTCTAAGAATCATTCAACCATATCAGAAAAAAGACTAAACATACAACGTTGAATTGTTGCTGCGACATTGCACAAGCAGAAAGGCATTCGACTATAAGAAAATGTCCCAAATGGACATGTGAATGTAGTCTTTTCTTGGTCTTCAGGAGCAGTAGGAATCTGATTATACCCCGAGTAACCATCCAAGAAATAGTAATACTAGTGGCCCGCCAAACGTTCAAGCATTTGATCAATGAAGGAGAATGAAAAATGGTCCTTACGAGTTGCAGCATTAAGCTTCCTATAGTCAATGCAAATTCGGATCTTCGTGGGAAGTCGAGTTTGGACCAACTCTTTGTTCTCGTTTTTCACTTCAGGGAAACCAGATTTCTTTGGAACCGCGTAGACAGGACTGACCCATTGGCTATCAGAAATGGGATATATTATCTCATTGTCTAAGAGTTTCACAATTTCAGCATGAACAACCTCTTGCATTATACGGTTTAACCTACGCTGCGAGTGTCTTTTAGGTGTGGCATCTTCATTGAGATGAATGCGATGTTGAACTATGATGGACTCAATCCCTTTATATCGATCATAGTCCAACCAATGGCTTCCCTATGTTTTCTTAAAGTTGCTTTAAGATCTTCTTCTTACCCATCGTTTAAATGGGAGGCAATGATGACTCAAAGGTCTCTTGTTCGCCTAGATAAATGTACTTGAGATGCACAGGTAAGACTTTCAATTCTAAGGAAGAGGAAGGCTCACTGGAAGAATGAGTCAAATTTATTGGCTACATATTTGGTGAAATAGGGTTGAGGCCCAATTCACAACAGACTCAACAACCTGATCAAGATTAAAGTCATCAGACTCTAACCTGAAGTCACACTCAGTTTCTAATTCCAATTCTTATCGGTGGTCACTTGTAAAGTTCTCAATGAGGTTGACTTCAAATGTTTGGTCCTCAACATCACAGGGTTATTTTCCTAAGTTGAAGACATTGACTTCTCTGGTCATGTGCCTAATGTTTAACCTCATGGACCCATTCCTACAATTGATGATGGCGTTGGCAGTAGCAAGGAATGGTCGCCCTAGGATAATAGGAGTTTGAGCCCTAGGATTGGACACAGGTGTGTCTCTAGAACTATGAAATCAACGGGATAAAAAAAACTCCCTGACCCGGATAAGAACATCATTAATTTCCCCTTTGGAACTTTCACTGAACGGTCAGCTAGTTAGATAATAACTCGAGTTGGACTAAGATCGCCCAACCGAGTTGTTGATAAACTGAGAATGGAGCAAGTTGATACTTGCCCCTAAGTCAAGAAGTTGACGACTAATCTCGGCTTGTCCTATGATGCAGGCAATGGTAGGACAACCTGGATCCTTGTACTTAACAAGGATCGGACCCGACAGTAGCTCACTAATGTTAGTGGCTAAGAAGACCTTTTTGGGTACATTTGTCTTTCTCTTCTTGGTGCACATGTCCTTAAGAAACTAGCATAGGATGGGACTTGTGGATGGCATCAAGAAGTGCTACATTTATCTTCACTTGATTGAAGATCTCAATTATCTTATCCATGTGGGATTTAGCTTGTTGTTTTTCAGCCTATTAGGAAATGGTACTATAGGCTGGTGAACCTGACTGGTTGACTTATCAGTTTTAGATTCGTCAGATTTGGAAGGATTGGGATTAGATGAGGAGGATGCTTGATTGTGGTTGTGTTGAATGGGATTAGATTGTGCTGACACTTGATTATCAACTTTCTTTCCCGACCTCAATGTATGAACAACATTACATTGATTCAATGATTAATCTCAGCCATGAGCTTGTTGAGAATTTCTAGGATTCATTATTAGCTGACTAGGCAAGGTACCTTTTTGTCTCTCATTCTGTGGAGTGGCTAATTGGCTCATTTGAACCTCTAGCTTCTGTATAGTTTGCATGAGAGAATCTTGGTTCTTCATGTATCTTTTCATGTTTCTTTCAAAGTCAGTCATTCTCCTTCTAGTTTAGGATTCTGGAAGGAAGATTGTGGAGCTTGGTTGGAAGATTGTTGATAGTTTGAAAGGTTAGGGATGGTTGGGAGAATTATGATGAAAATTGGAAAAGTTAGGTTGATGGTTGGAAGAATATTGGCATGATGAAGTAGATTGTATGATTTGACGTGAGTGGGCATTGTTATTTTTGGCTCCATGAGAAATTCGGGTGATATTTCTCCAGCTAGGATTGTACGTTGGTGCATAAGAATTAATGTTCGGCTTGAAAAGGCCGCATCCATCGTTCTGAAAAGTGTTGTTGAGCTTGAAACACAGGACACTCCGCAAACACATGATTCATAGCTGACAGTAAGTACAGGTCGGAGTGGAAATTGGTTTTGGCTGACTTGATGACTTGACTTGATTCCTTAGTTTCTAAAGCTTCCAGTCTTCTCGCTAGGTTAGCTAACTTAGCCTCGTAAATGCAGATTAAATCAAAATTAAGGATTAGGGAAAATATTACTGAAGATCAAAGAAAAATTGGTTAAATTTGGATTTTTATGAACCATTTGGTTTGCTCAAAGATTAAGGAGGATATCTTCAAATTTATAGCTCAAACGAAGAAAGAAACTAGAGGACAATACATACAAACAGAAAATCAACACAGCTTCCCCCGGGATCTGGCTATCTGGCCATAAGACTGTCATGGATCCACCATATTTCTTATGGATCCACCGCAATATTTTAATATCGGGGAACGTTTGCTCCCCTTAACTTTAGACGCTCTCGCGCCTTTCCATTTTTGCTATAAATACCTGCAAATTCTGAGGCCAGAGGGAAAGATTCAGCATAGAGTATATGCTAGGCTATACTTTAGCTTCTAACTTAGGTTTTTACTTTTTATTTATGTAATTTTCATTTTTCATTATGTAACTGAGATGAGAGAAGAGTTTCATGGAGGAATGAGAGTGAAGCTGTACTGAGCGTGACATCGGTGCAAGTCTTTCTTCTTATCTTTCATTGTTATTTAATTAAAATGAAAGTTGCTTCTTCTTCTTTATTTTTCTTCTACTTTCCTCTCTGTATTTGTAAATCCAAATGACTCCAATAGCCTCGAATTTGCCTTGCCCTTGAAAGTGCCGTGATGGCTTATGTTGATGGATAGCCATTCATGTTAGTGTAGCTTGCACCTTTATTTCATAGTTTAAAACAAGAGTGGGGAAGATCCTATATGTCATGCTTCGATCACCATCAAGCCAAGGTACATCATCGATACGGATCAAAGGCGCCGAAGAGGTAAGTGTTTTATTTAGTTTTTTTTATTCTCATTTTTTAGTTTAGAAATCAATTTCAAAAACCAACTCTCATCTTACTATTTTTATTTCTTTGTACAAACTCATTTTTATTTTCTCCACCTTCTTAATCTACCACTTTCAAGAACAAGAGAAGAACTTTTAACCATTTTAAGTGAAATTAAAAGAGAACTTACAACACGCTTCTATCACAAGTCCTTCCTTGTGGATCACGACCTGCAATAGCCACTTGCTATCATGGTAGTATTTGATTACCTTTCACTTTATTCTTAAATTTTAAAATTCAGTATTTTTCTGTGCATGTAAAACATCAATCGGACACCTTTTAGTATTTTGATCATAAATTCACTATAAAAGTTCAATTTTTGATGATTCAAGATGCTCCAGAAGAGGACTTAAAGGGATACAACTTATATTGATTATTGTTTCTAATTCTGTCATTTAGTAAGTCTTATTTAGCAATAAAACTCTAACTTGCTGCAAATTAATTCAGAATTGATTCCCTATATTGAATGGGATTGGACTAGAAGTCCTAATGCATATCCTATTGTAATTGGACTCTGAGGTCTAAGAGATACAATCTCATAAAAAAATTATCTAAAAAATCAGAGTCAATAATTAGCATTTTTCTTTAGCTGTTTTTCTTTCATATTTCAGTTTTAGTTTTCTAGGTTTTAGATCAGAGTTATTTGTACGAAGGAGGAGCTTTTGTGATTATGCAAATGTTCTTGAAGGTATATAAGGATGGGTACTGATCTATTGTTTGCTAAATACAAGTAAACTATTTTTCTTATTCTATGCATGGATTACCATGATTGTTTACTATTAAATTTTTTTTAAGTGTTAGTCAATTATTTTTCTTATTAGTGCTTGGATAGCTTTATAGTTTAATGTTAAATTCTGATTATTTTTCTTATTCTATGCTTGAATTGTCTGATAGTCTAATGTTAAATATTAATCAAAGTGGGATTTTTACCGTCTTATATGTCTTGCTTAATGCCTTGTGCAACTCCTAGGTGATTTCTTGATATGAAGTGATGGAATATTCTCTCAAAGGTTAGTAATTTAGTGTTGTGTTAGATGATTAGTAAGCTTTGACTGTTTTAATATTTTCTAAAAAAAATCTCTTTTCCATTTAGTTCTCTTTCAAAACTCTAATTTCAAAACTCTAGTTCTCAAAAATCATTTAACTCTTCAAATTAAAAATAAAACATTTTTTCTTTCTCTTGTTCTAAAGTAGAGAAGAGTCCACTTGAAGAACAGTACAAAAAGGATTCCATCCTCCCTATGGATTCAACCCCCTTAGCCACTTGCTATAATGGTTAAATTGTGAGAAATCAGAGAACACCGCACTCCGTGATAACATCTTTTCTAAACTCTATTTTTTCACAATCAATTTTTAGCGCGTTGCCGGGGAGGGAATGATACAGTTACTAGTACTTTTGTTTTCTCTGTTTGTGTGAGTAGGGATATTTTAGGAAACTGGGGAGTTGAAGAACTTTGCAGCTTGCTTGTGCCTCTACTCAGAAAACATAGCACAAGACTCCAAACCTAGCTGTGCAAACATGGCCAGGTGGTGGATCCACCTGTTGAGTCTTCTTCAGGTTTTTCTCCTTGCAAACTAGGTCTCTGGTATTAAGTTTTTTCATATTTTTTTTGCGCATATTTTTTAATCAATAGTAATCCTTACTTGATTAATTAAAAAATGGATAGACATGCATCATAGGCATCTATCTAATTTCATTTTTTTTAAAATTATAATTGAAGAGTGCTAGAGGTAAGGTAAGTATGCATGCATTTGATAGGAAATACTCTTGGGTGATTTTAAAAGACTTGGAGTGCTACTTATCTATATATGATCTGTCACATATATTGCATACATATTATCACATACCTGCTTATTATCTAAATAAATCATTTAATAAGTCTTATTTTTTTATAAAATGCAGGCCCATTGCTATAAGGATAGGCCAGAGAACGAGCCCAAAAGCCCATTTAATTCAGAATAAATTCAAAATCAGAGAATCAGGGCATATCTTGCAAATCAGAGAGGTTTGAAAACTGGTTGAAATGAATCTTCCCAAATCAAACGGTTGAAGCCAACAAATCAAAGATCGTTTCATCAAATCTAGGAGCTGCAACAGTGAATCCAGTAAGACAAAAGGGAGCCCCAAATCCAAGCCAACCATCACTCCCACCTGGATGTGGCCAATTGGCCACATCCTGGCCGCGGATCCGCGGCCTGTTGACTGATTTTCCTGCACAGAAAATAATGAATATTAGATTTAAGAATAGATCGTGCGAGGAATCAGTTCTAATCCGCGGTAGCAGGGCTATGCGGGTCGTGATCCTCAAGGAGGGACTGCGATGGAAGCGTTAAGCAAGTTATACTCTAAAAATTTATCTTTTTTAGTTATTTTGTTAGTCACGATGGTATTTACAATGAGTTGTGGTATTTACAATGGATCGAAGAAAAGAATATGGAGAGAGATGGATTTAATCTACAAAAAAGAAATAAAAAAGAAGAAAAGAAAACTTACTTGAGTTGGAGAAAATAAGTGAAAACCTAATACTTTCTACCGTTTTTCGGAGGCGTTGAACGTATGAACCTTGGGATCGAACTCAGTCCGTTGTCGCATTAGGTCATCAAGCCTTGGGCAAGCATGAGTTGATACGCCTCGAGGAGGAGAACATCGCCATGGAATATCGTTGGAACCCCGATCTTCGGTATACTTATGGTTCGGTAATCGCTTGCATGCTCATCACCAATCACAGAGATGAAAAGAGAAAGAAGATAGAAAACAAGAATAAAAGTAAAACATAGAATAAGAAACAAAACAAAATAATACCTTTATTGCTTTAATCCATGGCAGAGAAGAGAAGATACATCAGTGTCACCCTCAATATAATCATCTCTCTCTCTCTTTAAAATAAAAAGAAAAGAAAATCTAACTACAAAGGAAGAAACCCTAGAAAAAACCTAACTTTGGCCCTTGGCTCGCCTCTGGACGCCCTGTACGTTGCACTTTGCAGAGATATTTATAGTGTAGAAGAGAGAAGAGTCCCGGACGAACTTGCCCACAAAAATTGGCATTCAATCTCATCTGTATTGCCGCGGATGCGCGGCTTTTGCCGCGCCTCCGCGGCAATCTGGTGGCAGATTGCCACGCGCTTTGGCGCGTGGCTTCTCCTGGTCCGTCCCTGTGGGCTTCTGCTTCTGGAATTTTGATCCTGGCCTTTTAATCTGGATTTTCGAGGTAACTTGGTAATCAAGTTACTCTTAATCCAGATTTCTTCAAATCCTCTCTCCACGAAATTCCTCTTTATCTTGGCTTTTTATCCTTATCCCGCAGGTGTTTAGGGTTTGATAGAAGTCTATCCAACCCTAATTTCTGATATTTGCAACTTTTAGCCCTTGTATTTGCATTTTGAATCTTTGTATTTGCGCTTTTTCACCTGGGCTTCAAACATGGGCTTGGATCTGGGCTTTTGGGCTCTTTAGGCTTTATTTATTGTTAAAAGAACAATTCGAGGCCTGCACACAATAAATAATAAAATATTAATAAATGTGCAGAATTAGATAAATAAATATGAAAATGTGACGGTAAATATGATGATAAAAATGCACTTTTCACTACCAATCACACCCCCACACTTATCTTTTTGCTCGTCCTCGAGTAAAAACAAAGAAAAAGAAAAAGTTAATCTAACCTAACTCACTTTCGTAGGAATCACGATTGCACTTAGCACGTGCAACAAGCCGTTAAACCCCTAGGTTACCCTAGAGGACGAGTGTTGTCTCGTGAGGGTTTTCAGCGGATTGCACCCACAAAATCCATAAAAAGGAAAATATTTGAATTATTATTGAAGAGACTAAGTAGTCTATAAGTTTTAGGATCCTCATTTTTATTCATTCTTCAAACCTAGTCTTTATAAAGTCAATTGTTATTCATTTTAGGTAAGGATTAAAATTGAATTTCTAATATAGTCTTTTTCGTTACCAAAAGTCATATGCACCCTTGTGAATCTAGGAATTCCTTAACTTGGACTCTCATGCCTCTTTATTATTTTTATAACATCATCTAATTTTCTTTCATGTAAGTATCAAGGCTTCTTGAGGCCCTCATACCTAACTAATTGACTATTAGATGTGTTAATATATTTATTTATTTTTTTTATTTATTTATTTTTTTGCATGTATAACTCATCTAATTTTCTTTCGTATAAGTATCAAGGCTTCTTGAGGCCCTCATACCTAACTAATTGATTATTAGATATGTTAATACATATATTATTTTTCTTAGTCTTCTTAGGCTTTCTAATCCACCCATGTAACGAATTTAAAATCGATGACTCCCAAACCGGTTGGCTTTAGGGCACCAAGTGAGAAAACACCCCGCGGACTCAAATTCGAGTGAACTAGGCCCCAAACTAAGGACTTTATTTTATTTACTCACCTTTAGGCATGCGTACTTATGCTTCTTGAGGCACATGTATCAGCTTAATTGGTGATTTTTTTTTTTTTTTTTTTTTTATGAGGCACAAGGTCTTTGTCTTAGAATCCTAGATATGCATTTGGTATGCACATTTCATTAAGGTAAAAATCAAGACTAATTATTTATTCAATTTCTCTCCCTATACCTAAAAATTTAAACAATTTATTTATTTTGACCAAGTTTTTAGAAATCCCAATCATGATTTTCCTAATCCTTAAAACTAACTTAGATTTCTTTCAAAAAATAAGTCAAAGTATTTCCTTTTTATAACATTTTTTTTTTATTTTTTAAATTTTTTTTTAAAAAAAAATTTTTTGTATTAGCAAATTTTGTTAGTGTCTACCTATGTTAGTATGTTAGTAAAGCCCACCCCCACACTTATCTCATGCATTGTCCTCAATGTATGAATGAATGCATATATGCATGAAACAGAACAAGGGAAGGCGGAAGTTACCTTAGGGTGGTGGTTCCGGAGGTGGTCTAATTGGTCCACGAAATGCGGCCCAATCAAGATAACAGATAATTTGGTGGAACCCACCAGAAACTTTCCTTACATAACCCACTAAAATATATGTATAATCATTTTTTAGAATTTCCACCCCATCAAATTTCCAAATTTCATAATAAATTTCAGAGTTAATTGTCTCAACCTCCTTGTCCCAAAATGGAGTATGAAAAGATGGAATGATTGACTTGGACATGGGAAGTACGGGAACGAATACTGACTCAGGAAGAAGCTCAAATCAAGTAAGGGCTCAGGAGTCGGGCTAAGTTTGAGAAGTGGGTCCAAGTAAAAAAATTGAAACTCAAGTCCACAATCATCTTCCCACAATGGAATGTGACTCAATGGTGGTGATTCAAGTTCAGGAATGATAGATGTGGGAATCAAAACTGACTCTAAAATATTACCTAAGTCGGGTAACAAAACAGGAGTCAATAATGATTCAGGAATTTGAACTTGATCATAGATTTGAGAATCTAGGTCACATTCGAGTTCTAATTCGGGAAAGGAAAAACTTGCCAAATTATCAGAATTTGAAGTTTCGGCAAGTTCACAAGATGGTACTGAATTAGAAACTTGTTGTCCCAAGCAACTTGGTTCGTCGGCTCTAATCGAGTGGTCATCGATATCAGAATCAGCCGGCCGGTGTAAGCATTCCACCATCAAATCTATGTCATGATCACGGGCTAATTTAGCCTCAGTCATGGCAGCTAGCATCCCTTCATAGTTGATAGGTGGATCATATTCTGATTGGACTTGAAAATAGGACGGGTAATCGTGATAAATTTGTGAGTCGGTGGACTCACGTATCATCATGTCTAAAATTGATGGTGATTTTTGCTTGGACTCATTCCTACTCATCATTTCCAAGATAGATGGAGTTCTATTCTGAATGGGTGGATCTGAGTATGAATTTTGGGAAGAATGTGGACTAGATGGATATGAAGGACAATTAGGTTGAGAATTAGACTCGGGGGACTCGAAACCCCATGAACTCTGTGACGAGTTGAAATTATTATGAAGATTATAGTCATAAGATGGAGTGTGTGGGTTATATTCATTCGGATAAGACCATTCCGGCACACTAGATTGGTCAAAGTTAGGGTATGCCGGGTTGGTAATATCCGAATAATAGTTAGGGTGTAATATGGATTAAAATTGGAATTATTATTATATGCCATATCACACCAACTCAAATAAACACAAAAAGAAAAAATTCTAATCTAAGTTAGGGTAGACCTATGACCTAGACGACTCCTAACTGGTTAGACTGTCCATGGGAGGTAGGGTGTAGACTTTGACCACAAGTTAATCAGCCAGGTCGGGGCAAGAGTGGTGGGAGGTTTTCCGTCAAAGACGTTCCTTAATTAAATAACCACCACACTTCGGGCTTTCGGCCCTCAATCCCCTTCCTAGACACTGATTTGACAAGAGTCAACTTCCAACACCGTTCCTCCTTAGGATAATCTCCTATTGAGTCCGAGATGTCCCTAGGGCCAACGTCTACTATTTTTTTATGTTAGGCTTGGGTTAGTGAGTGCTCGGGATATGATTTTTGGGCTAAGGAAGGGTGATGAAATCCCCACCTTATCTTGTTAATGGGTTATGCCCTTAAGATGAATTAGTGCAAGTGTACAAGATAAATAGATAAGAATCACTCAAAGCAGAAAATCAACCAAGAGATGAATCCTATTCTACATGCAATGCGTACGTACCTTGCCTCCAGCACTCTTCAACAGTAAATAAAAATAATTGAAAAGACACGTGCCTAATATGCAAACGTCTAATCAACTTTTAACGATTACATTTTTTACTGTTGATTAAATTAGCAGTATATGGTGAATAATACAGAAAGTTAAGTACTGCAGAAGCTGTATTTTGCAGAGCTGAAGAGCCTGCAGAAAATTGGTTAGGAGTCAACTCCTTTGTGCCGCGTTTGCGCGGCTTTTGCCGTGGGAACGCGGCACTCTGGAGGGATCCTGGGCTCTGCTTTCTTGAGCAGAGTCCCAGGTCCACTTATATGTCACTGCAGTTGCCAAAATATTGTTTCTTCACCTGTAACCTGCAACAGAAAAGAATAAAGAATAAGTTAAAATTTTTTTTGTTTTAGAGATAACTTACCGTCCCTCCCCGGCAACGGCGCCAATTTGTTGACTGATTTTTCCTGCACAGAAAATAATGAATATTAGATTTAAGAATAGATCGTGCGAGGAATCAGTTCTAATCCGCGGTAGCAGGGCTATGCGGGTCGTGATCCTCAAGGAGGGACTGCGATGGAAGCGTTAAGCAAGTTATACTCTAAAAATTTATCTTTTTTAGTTATTTTGTTAGTCACGATGGTATTTACAATGAGTTGTGGTATTTACAATGGATCGAAGAAAAGAATATGGAGAGAGATGGATTTAATCTACAAAAAAGAAATAAAAAAGAAGAAAAGAAAACTTACTTGAGTTGGAGAAAAATAAGTGAAAACCTAATACTTTCTACCGTTTTTCGGAGGCGTTGAACGTATGAACCTTGGGATCGAACTCAGTCCGTTGTCGCATTAGGTCATCAAGCCTTGGGCAAGCATGAGTTGATACGCCTCGAGGAGGAGAACATCGCCATGGAATATCGTTGGAACCCCGATCTTCGGTATACTTATGGTTCGGTAATCGCTTGCATGCTCATCACCAATCACAGAGATGAAAAGAGAAAAAGAAATAGAAAACAAGAATAAAAGTAAAACATAGAAATAAGAAACAAAACAAAATAATACCTTTATTGCTTTAATCCATGGCAGAGAAGAGAAGATACATCAGTGTCACCCTCAATATAATCATCTCTCTCTCTCTTTAATAAAAAGAAAAGAAAATCTAACTACAAAGGAAGAAACCCTAGAAAAAACCTAACTTTGGCCCTTGGCTCGCCTCTGGACGACGCCCTGTACGTTGCACTTTGCAGAGATATTATAGTGTAGAAGAGAGAAGAGTCCCGGACGAACTTGCCCACAAAATTGGCATTCAATCTCATCTGTATTGCCGCGGATGCGCGGCTTTTGCCGCGCCTCCGCGGCAATCTGGTGGCAGATTGCCACGCGCTTTGGCGCGTGGCTTCTCCTGGTCCGTCCTGTGGGCTTCTGCTTCTGGAATTTTGATCCTGGCCTTTTAATCTGGATTTTCGAGGTAACTTGGTAATCAAGTTACTCTTAATCCAGATTTCTTCAAATCCTCTCTCCACGAATTCCTCTTTATCTTGGCTTTTTATCCTTATCCCGCAGGTTTTAGGGTTTGATAGAAGTCTATCCAACCCTAATTTCTGATATTTGCAACTTTTAGCCCTTGTATTTGCATTTTGAATCTTTGTATTTGCGCTTTTTCACCTGGGCTTCAAACATGGGCTTGGATCTGGGCTTTTGGGCTCTTTAGGCTTTATTTATTGTTAAAAGAACAATTCGAGGCCTGCACACAATAAATAATAAATATTAATAAATGTGCAGAATTAGATAATAAATATGAAAATGTGACGGTAAATATGATGATAAAAATGCACTTTTCACTACCAATCACGGCCCAAGCCGCGAATCCGCGGCCAAGCCGCGGATCTGCGGCTTGTTGGTGGAGATAAAGGGAGCGTTTGCTCCCCTTATCTCCTCACTCTTTTCCTTCTGGGTTTTTGCCTATAAAAGGCATGATTTTGTACTGAAAAATTAGCGAAGATTAGGATTAGAATTTTTGTTTATTCTTTAAGGTTTTAGGCTCTTTGTTAGATAGTATAGAAGTTTCAAGTTATAACTTTGTTTCGTAATTTGTAGTTCAGATCATATACCATTGAGAGAGAGGAATTGAGTGCTTGTAATCTGAAGATTGAAGTGACAGTAATAAAAGGATCTAGCTTTCTCTTCTTCCACTCCAATTCACGGTATGTCTAGCTTTATTTACATGCATTATTTTTCATCTTTCATGAGTAGCAAAATCGGTTTTCTGGGCTCACTAATTACTCTCTTCTATCACCTCTCTCTTAATTGATTTTTATGAAAGCAACACTTTTTGAATCAGAGAAACATCTTAGTTAAACTTCATTCTTGAAAGCACATGAGGATGTTTTTATTTTAAACTTAGATTTTCAATGCACAAATACTTTTAAAGTTTTTTTATTCCATACTTGTTTCTTCGCGCTTGATGGTTTAACATTCTCTTTTTAATGATTTGTAACGAAAGGGCTTAAGATTTAAATGAAACAATCTTATTTGTTTTACTTGGACATTAAAAGAAACTAAAGGTTCTTGCTTATGATAAAAGTGATGCACTCAAATGTTCTTGAGAGAAGTACATAGTTGAGTAGAAAATTAGTGAGCCCAGATCTTCTTCTAATATTAAAAACACCAAACAATTTTCAAAGCTTTTTTAAATCACCTTCTCCAAAGCCTTTTCCAATTTTAAGTTTTTTTTAATCATTTCCCTTCTCTCCATTCTCTTTTCAACTAAAAAACTAGCACCATTCTTAGCTTTCTAAACAAACACCGAAAAGCTTTCATCGCATTCCTCCTCGTGACACGACCCGTTAGCCCAAAGCTACACGGTAATTTCTTAACTCTTTGATTTTACAATCAATTTTTGGCGCCGTTGCCGGGGAGAGAACGGTGTATTTATTTTTTAACAAGTTTGGTGTCTTGTTTCAGGGACGTCAACATTCAAATTTAGCATTCAAGATTTACAAAAGAAGACTTGCTATTCTGTGCCCCTACTCTCGAAAGTAGGAAACAAAATTTCAAGAAATAGCGTTGCAAAAGTTGAAAATTTTCTTGGACTACTAAAAACTCTTTTTTGCTGGACATATTGCTTGCAAAAATTAAGTTTTTATGTTTTATTATTCTTGCTATATCTGGTATTCACAATCCCTATTTTAATCCAACAGTAATTTGAGTGATTGTTAATTGCTTAAAAAACGTTTAGACTTGCATTCTAGGCATTTGTCTAATTACATTTACTTTATAATTACTGTTGAAGATAGCTTGAGACAAGGTACGTATGCATAGCATATAGTTTAGGAAATATTCTTGGGTGATTTTGCTTTTGAATGCTACTTTTCTATATCTTGCACACTTTACACAATTAACTCTAAGGGCAAAACCCAAATCAAAATAAGGTGGGGAAGTCATTACCCTTCCTTAGCCCACAAACCATCTCCAAGCACGCACAACCTAAGCCTAAGTAAAATCTGATAGACGTTGGCCTTAGGGACATCTCGAACTCAGTAGGAGATTATCCTAAGGGGGAAGGTGTTAGAATTTGACTCCTGCCAAATCAGTGTCTAGGAAAGGGATTGAGGGGCGAAACCCCGAAGGCTGGTGGTTTGACTTAATTAGGCCCGTCGCTTTTGCGCGGATACCTCCCACCAATTTTGCCCTGACATGGCTGATTAGCTTGTGGTCAAAGTCTACATTATACCTCCTCTGGACAATCAACCAGTTAGGAGTTATCTCGGTCAAGGTTACCTTAGACTAGGCTTGGTTGTTTACTTTTGTTGACTATTGGTGAACTTGTTTGTGATTGTGTTTGTGTATGCAACTGTGGTCAAGAGACCCTAATTCATCTAGGTTAACTAGAACACATCACCATCCAAGTTCGAAACAAGACCAGATTCGGTTATGGCTCAACCGACATCTTTGCAGGATAGGTTCTATCCCATTAGAACCTCACTTCCACCTTGCATCCGACTTCTATCGGTTGGTGAACACAACTTTGAGCTTAAGCCACAGTTCATCAACACACTCCCTAAGTTTCATGGCTTAGAGTCCGAAGATGCTTATTTCTTCATAAGAGATTTGAGTAAGTATGCTTAATGATGAAAATCCCACACCTTGCAGATGATGCTATTAGGTTGAGATTTGTCCCATTTGCTCTTAAGGACTTGCCAAGAAATGGCTTTACAGCTTAGCGGCTGGCTCTATCACATCCTGAGATGGTTTCATCAAGGTCTTCTTGAAGAAATTCTATCCAATTCACAAGACCGCTCTCGTTAGGAAAACATCATGCAGTCCAAGTAAGAACCTAGTGAACCGTTTTGGAGGTACTTTGAACGCTTCAAAGACCTCCTTGTCCAATGTCCTCATCATGGAATAGAGAAATGGCGACAATGCCAAATTCTTTATGACGGTTTAGACTACTCAACCAAGACCCTCTTAGAAAGTATGTGCCAAGGGGATTCTTGCAGAAGGATAAGCAAGAAGGATGGGATTTATATGAGAATCTAGCTGAAAAGACCATCCAATGGGAACTTACTAGTGAAAGCTCTAGGAATCCAAACTCTATCTCTTCAAAAGGAGGTCTCCATTCAATTGAATCATCCATAGCTAACGAGGCTAAGTTAGCTAACCTAGCAAGAAGACTAGAAGCTTTAGAAACTAAGGAACCAAGTCCAGTCAATCAAGTCAGCCTAAACCAATTTCAACTCTGGATTGTACTTACTGTCAGGCCATGAACCATGTGTTTGAGGAGTGTCTTGTATTTCAAGCTCAACAACACTTTTCTGAACCGATGAATGCGGCCTTTTCAAGGCCGAACAATGATCCTTACACTCCAACGTACAATCCTGGCTAGAGAAATCACCCAAATTTCTCATGGAGCCAACAAAATAATGACCACTACGGTCAAACCATGCATACCACTTCCATCATTCCAATAATTCTTCCAATCATCAACCTAACTTTCCAAATCACCCTCACAATTCTCCCAACAATTTTTCACATTATCAACAAAATTTTTCCAACCAAGCTCCACAACCCTTCTTTCAGAATCCTCAGCTTGAAAGGAGAATGACTGACTTTGAGAGAAATATGGAAAGGTGCATGAAGAACCAAGATTGCCTTATGCAAACAATACAGAGGCTAGAGGGCCAAATGAGCCACTTAGCCAATCCACAGAATGAGAGGCAAAAGGGTACCTTGCCTAGTCAGCCAATAACCAATCCTAAGCTTTCTCAACAAGCTCATTTAGCTGAGGATCAATCGTTTAATCAATGTAATGTTGTTCATACATTGAGGTCAGGAAAGAAAGTTGATAATCAAGTGTCAACACCAACCAATCCCATTCAGCACAACCACAATCAAGCATCCATCTCATCTAATCCCACTCCTCCTAAATCTGACGAATCTGAAAAAGATAAGTCAACCAGTCATGTGCACCAGCCTATAGCACCATTTTCTAATAGGCTGAAAAATAACAAGCAAAATCCACACATGGATAAGATAATTGAGATTAATCAAGTGAAGATAAATGTGCCACTTCTTGATGTCATCCAACAAGTCCCATCCTATACTAAGTTTCTTAAGGACATGTGCACCAAGATGAGAAAGACTAATGTACCTAAAAAGGTCTTCTTAGCCACAAACATTAGTGAGCTACTATCGGGTCCGATCCCTGTTAAGTACAAGGATCCAGGTAGTCCAACCATTACCTACACAATAGGACAAGCCGAGATTAGTCGTGCACTTCTTGACTTGGGGGAAAGTATGAACTTGCTTCCATTCTTAGTTTATCAACAACTCGGGTTGGGCGATCTTAGTCCAACTCGAGTCACTATCCAACTGGCTGACCGTTCAGTGAAAGTTCTAAAAGGGGAGATTAATGATGTCCTTATCTGGGTTGGGGAGTTTATTTATCCTATTGATTTCATAGTTCTAGAGACACAACCTGTGTCCAATCATAGGGTTCAAACTCCTGTTATCCTAGGGCGACCATTCCTTGCTACTGCCAATGCCATCATCAATTGTAGGAATGGGTCTATGAGATTAACCTTTTGGGACATGACTAGAGAAGTCAATGTCTTCAACCTAGACAAACAACCTCGTAAGATAAGAGACTAAACAATTGAGGTAAACTTTGTTGAAAACAATTGTGATGAAGAAAGTGAAGGCATAGAGAATGAGTCGCTATTTCTTAATGAATTATTTAAGAATGAACGTGATTATCTTAATGAGAAGGCATATGTCGGAGATCCTAATTTTAGAGTACCCTTTAAAAAAGGGAAATTTGATTTGAATATCTTCACTTTTGATGAGCCAACCAATAATATATCGCATGAGAATATAATTCAAGAACCTCCGATTGACATACTCTTTGAAGACCTCTTCGAAGAAGAACTCATGTGTTTGGATGAACAAACTAGGGATCCTTTGGTTAATTACACATCTCCAAGGGAAAGTGCTGACCTAAGCTTTGAGGAGATATATGGAACTGAGTTAGAATTTCTAGGCATTCATAGTGAGGTAGTTCTAACTGAGAAGTGTGGTGGTGATCAATTTTTGAATAATGAATGTAGAAATATGAGAAAGAAAAACCTAAAGAAGGTGAGACTGGGGAGGAAGAGAGCTAAAATGATAAAAAATTGGCCTCTCCACTATGCCCTATAAAGAGGACCCATTGGAATGAAGGGAAGAGAGCTAGAGGGATGAGACCGAAAAAGATCTAGGTGTGGGAGAAACTTGATGTTGTACATATTTTTGTATAATATATGCACCTCTTTTACATTTCGTTTCATGCATCTATACATTTCTTTCATACATTGGGGACAATGCATGAGATAAGTGTGGGGGAGGGTTCTAACATGACTAATATAACTAAAAAAAAACAAAAGAAAAAACAAAGAAATATATATATATATATATATAAAATAAAACTTTTGAAAGGTAAGAACAATATTTTGATATATATTGTAAGAAATTAAGTTAATTTTAAGGAATAGGAAAATCATAATTAGGATTTCTTACACTTGGTAAAATATGACTTGTTTGATTTTTAGGGTTAGGAAGAAAATTTGTGAAAGTAATTTAGTATTGATCTTTACCTTAATGAAATATGCACACTTTATACACTTACACACTTAGGATTCAAAAACAAAGACTCTTATGCATTATAAAAAAAACTATATATGTATAAAAAATAAACAAATCTAATTATTGATTAGCTAGGTGCTTTGGCCTAAGCAAGCCTTGGTATTTATGCAAAAGATAATTAAATAAGTTTGAAAAAAAAATATATAAATCCTCTGATTAATCTGCGTATTTGTGCCTCATGAAGCATAAGTATTCACACCAAAAAGGGGTACATTTTATAAATAAAAACCCTTAGTTTCGTGGCCTTGTCTGCTTGAGTGTTTAAGTCCTTAGGGGTGTTTTCTCACCTGGTGCCCTAAAACTATCTGGTTTGGGTGTCACCGACTAAAGGCTCGTTACATGGGCAGATTAGAAAGCCTAATGGAATCGAGGAATAAATACCACCAAAATAAATATAAATAAGGCATAGGAGTTAATGTTAAAGAACTCTTAGTCAAACTTCGCAGTCAAGATGGTGCATATGATTCAGGGTAAAGTAATAGACTAGATGAGAAATATAATTTGACTTCTTGCTTTGATTGATGACATGTTTTTGAATAGAGACTAAGTTTAGGAATAAAAAATTTGATATTCCTAAAACTTATAGATTACTTAAACTCTCAGAAATATACTTCAAATATTTTCTCTTTTCAAAATGCTTTTCGAAAATACTAACTTTTTTCTCTTTCTTTATGGATTTTGTGGTGCAATCCACTGAAAACCCTCACGAGACAAAACTCGTCCTCTAGGGGTAACCTAGAGGTTTAACGGCTTGTTGCACATGCTCAGTGCAATCGAGTGACCTGCGAAAGTGGTCTAATAATTGATTAGAATTAGTTTTGATGTTTCGCTCGAGGGCGAGCAAAAGATAAGTGTGGGGGTGTGATCGGTCACATATATTGCATACATATGTCACATTACCATGCTTATTATCTAAATAAATCATATTAATAAGTCTTATTTTTCTTTATAAAATGCAGGCCCATTGCTAAAGGATAGGCCAGAGAAATGAGCCCAAAAGCCTGTTTAATTTAGAATAAATTTGAAATCAGAGAATTAGGGCATATCTTGGCAAATCAGAGAGGTTAAAAATCGGTTGAAATGAATCTTCCCAAATCAAAAGGTTGCAGCGAACAAATCAAAGATCGTTTCGTCAAATCTGGGAGCTGCAACAGTGAATCCAGCAAGACAAAAGGGAGCCCAATCCATGCCAACCATTACTCCACCTGGATGTGGCCAATTGGCCACATCCAAGCCGCGGATCCGCAGCTTGTTGGTGGAGATAAGGGGAGCGTTTGCTCCCCTAATCTCCTCACTCCTTTCCTTCTGTGTTTTTGCCTATAAAACGCAGGATTTTGTACTGAAAAATTAGCAAAGACTAGAATTAGAATTTTTGTTTATTCTTTAAGGTTTTAGGCTCTTTGTTAGATAGTATAGAAGTTGTAACTTTGTTTTATAATTTGTAGTTCAGATCATATACCAGTGAGAGAGAGGAATTGAGTGCTTGTAATCTGAAGATTGAAGTGACAGCAATAAAAGGATCTAGCTTTCTCTTCTTCCACTCCAATTCACAGTATGTCTAGCTTTATTTACATGCATTATTTTTCATCTTTCATGAGTAGCTAAATCCGTTTTCTGGGATCACTAATTACTCTCTTCTATCTATCACTCTCTCTTAATTGATTTTTATGAAAGCAACACTTTTCGAATCAGAGAAACGTCTTAGTTAAACTTCGTTCTTGAAAGCACATGAGGATGTTTTTTATTAAACTTAGATTTTCAATGCACAAATACTTCTAAAGTGTTTTTATTCCATACTTGTTTCTTCATGCTTGATGGTTTAACATTCTCTTTTTAATGATTTGTAACGAAAGGGCTTAAGATTTAAATGAAACCATCTTATTTGTTTTACTTGGACATTAAAAGAAACTAAAGGTTTTTGCTTATGATAAAATTGATGCACTCAAATGTTCTTGAGAGAAGTACATAGTTGAGTAGAAAATTAGTGAGCCCAGATCTTCTTATAATATTAAAACAACCAAATAATTTTCAAAGGTTTTTTAAATCACCTTCTCCAAAGCCTTCTCCAAATTTAATTTTTTATTTTAATCATCTCCCTTCTCTCCATTCTCTTTTCAACTAAAAACCTAGCACCATTCTTAGATTTCTAAACAAACACCGAAAAGCTTTCACCGCATTCCTCCTCGTGGACACGACCCGTTAGCCCAAAGCTACACGGTAAATTTCTTAACTCTTTGATTTTACAATTAATTTTTGGCTCCGTTGCTGGGGAGGGAATGGTGTATTTATTTTTTAACAAGTTTGGTGTCTTATTTCAGGGACGTTGACATTCAGATTTAGCATTCAAGATTTGCAGGAGAAGATTTGCTATTCGGTGCCCCTACTCTCGAAAGTAGAAAACAGAATTTCAAAAAACTACGTTGCAAAAGTTGAAATTTTGTTGGACTACTAAAAACTCTTTTTTGCAGGACATATTGCTTGCAAAAATTAATTTTTTTTGTGTTATTATTCTTTCTATATCTGCTATTCACAATCCCTGTTTTAATTCAACAGTAATTTGAGTGATTGTTAATTGCTTAAAAAAATGTTTAGACTTACATTCTAGGCATTTGTCTAATTACGTTTACTTTACAATTACTGTTGAAGATAGCTTGAGACAAGGTACGTATGCATAGCATATAGTTTAGGAAACATTCTTGGGTGATATTTGCTTTTGAATGCTATTTTTATATTTCTTGAACACTTTACACAATTAACTCTAAGGGCAAAACCCAAGTCAAGATAAGGTGGGGAAGTCATTACCCTTCCTTAGCCCACAAACCATCTCCAAGCACGCACAACCTAAGCCTAAGTAAAATCTGATAGACGTTGGCCTTAGGGACATCTCGAACTCAGTAGGAGATTATCCTAAGGGGGAAGGTGTTAGAATTTGACTCCTGCCAAATCAGTGTCTAGGAAAGGGATTGAGGGGCGAAACCCCGAAGGCTGGCGGTTTGGCTTAATTAGGCCCGTCGCTTTTGCGCCGATACCTCCCACCAATCTTGCCCTGACATGGCTGATTAGCTTGTGGTCAAAGTCTACATTATGCCTCCTGTGGACAATCAACAAGTTAGGAGTTGTCTAGGTCAAGGTTACCTTAGACTAGGCTTGGTTGTTTACTTTTGTTGACTATTGGTCAAAATTAGGCACGTTGCTCTAAGCACGAATGCCTCCCCTAGTCTTGCTACCTGATTGTTATTCAATTTTGCATATTTTACCACATCCATACCATGCATATTGCAAATAAAAATGTGATTTTTAATCCTTTTCTCTCTATTTTTGCAGGTCCATATTCTAATTAGAAAAAGCCCAAAATCCCTTTAATTATCAAGAATTAAAGGAAAATAAATCAAAGCCCAAAAGAGAGCCCAAAGTTGAAGCCAGGATCTGGAGAAATCCACACGCCAACTCAAACTTCCAGAAGGTCCACGTGGCTAACAACTTAACAAGAAAATCGCAACAGAAATCTCGGCCTCAACGGCCAAGATTCTGCCGCAGATCCACAGATTCTGCCGCAGATCTGCGGCAGTTACAAAGCTGTTGAGCCCTGGATTTTCTCCAACAACCTGGGTTCTAGAGACTTCTCTCTAAGGCTATAAATACACCACCAGGGCCTTCGCAAAAAGGAGTTGGAGAGAGGAGAGAGGAGAGAATAGAGAAGATATTGTATTTTGATTTTTCTCTAAGTTTTATTTCTCTTAGTCTTCTTCTTCCCTAGAAATTCTACAAGAGAGAGAGTGTAAGAGAGAGAAAGCTTGTGTAAACCAAGGGGTGACAACTTGTGAAGTAAGGATTAATCCATTCTCTTTTCTCTACTTGAGCATTTTCTTGTGTTTACTTGCTTTCTTTAATTCTAGCTTTACTTTCTTGCACTTTTATTCATGCTTTGCTTTTCTTTTCTTGTAATGGCTAGTAGCTAATTTCTTCTAACATGACTAGCTAACCACTAACTTTGCTAACTACTAACTCACTGGTGATTGCTATCTTTAATCTTGCAAGTTGTATGGTCTTTTTCATCCCCGATGGGTTACTTTCATGCTTGGCAATCTCTTGTTGTAATTCTCCATATGATTCATGTGTGTCTCATTTAGAGCCTTGTCTTTAGAACAAGTGCCTTGATGGAATATGGAGATGGATCACCAAACATATGCTATTTGTTGTACAACTTCTTTACTTCCATTAATGAATGTTGTATCTTCTTCCTTAGCATCCCTTGAGTGTCGCTCTTTTGATTCCATTATTGAAAGTCTATCTTGTAGGCCAATGACATCTATGAGGCTACAAGATAAGTCCAAGAATGATCACCCGTCATCCAAGTGGGAAAGCAACTAGACCAACACGCAAGACAAATCTTTGCCGATGAATCAACATGAGGCACGCATTTCTATCACGGAGTTTAGTAAGTTTAGCAAATTAGTAAGATTAGCTAGTCATGGTTTTCTCCATCTTTAAATCTTCTACAAAGTTTTCATTCTTTTAGTTTTATTTCCAAAGCAAATCTCCTTTTTGATTTCTTTTTATTTCCGTCATGCACAAATCCACCAATTCTTTCATTTCTTTTCCATGATTTTTTCATTCTTTTAAGACAAAGAAGAATCTTCGTTTACTTTCTTCAATACTTGACCGTAACGCTTTCATCGCAAGCTCTCCCTGAGAATCGACTCGTTTAGCCCTATGCTATAACGGAGATTTGGAAAGGATACATTAAACGCTTTAAATACATTGTGGAGTGATCAAGCACCTAAGGTTGACTCTAAACCTTCTATCTTTTGTTGAATATCTGTGCAATCTACCACACTATCCCTTTTCTCAATCAAAATTTTTGGCGCCGTTGCCGGGGAGAGCAACGGTTTTTGATTTCAAGTGAAGAACTAAACGAATTTTCTTCTCTGTTGCAGGTTACAGGTGAAGAGAACAGGAAAATTTGCATTGCAGTAACATATAAGTGGCTCTGGGCTTCTGCTCTCGAAAGCAGAAACCAGTTGCCCTCTGAATTGCCGCGATTCCACGGCCACAGCCGCGGATCTGCGGCAAGGAGGAGTGAACTACTGACCAAATTTCTGCATGGTTGCTTGCTCTGCAAAATACAGCTGCTGCAATACTTAAATTCTTGTATGCTTCACCTTATATCTGCTAATAATCAACAAAAAAAGTTGTTGCAAAGTTAAAAATTGATTAGACATTTGCATTTTTAGGCACGTGTCTTTTCAATTCTTTTACTTTACTGTTGAAGAGTGCTGGATGCAAGGTACGTGTGCATTGCATATTGAATAGGACTCACTCTTTGTTTGATTTTAATTGCTTTGAGTGAACCTTGTTTACTTATAACTGTACACTTGCACCAAACTGATTTTAAGGGCACCACCCATAAATAAGATAAGGTGGGAGATTTCATCACCCTTTCCATGGCCCAAAAATCATTTTCCAAGCACTCACAATCCCAAGCTTGTAATAAAATTTGATAGACGTTGGCCCTAGGGACATCCGGACTCACTTAGGAGATTATCCTAAGGGGAAAAATGTTGGAAATTGACTTTTGTAAAATCAGTGTCTAGGAAAGGGATTGAGGGCCGAAAGCCCGAAGGTTGGTGGTTACTTAATTAAGGAACGTCTTTGACGGAAAACCTCCCAACAACCTTGCCCTGACCTGGCTGATTAGCTTGTGGTCAAAGTCTACACTAAACCTCCCGTGGACAGTCTAATCAGTTAGGAGTCGTCTAGGTCCAGGAATCCTAGATAGCTTGGATTGATTTTTTTTTTTTTGTTTGTTATTTCATTTTTCTTTTTCGTTGGTGTGATCGGTACACGTTGTTTGTGACTATATATGCAAGAGTGGTTCCGTGATCCAAATTCTGCGAGACTTGTTAGACTTTCTGCACTTACACAACCACTTGACACAATGGAAAACAACGTTTCACTTCAAGATCGATTCTATCCGATTCGCACCTCCCTTCCATCATGCATTCTTCTCCCTGAACCCAATGGAAATCACTTCGAGCTGAAACCGCAATTCATTAATACACTTCCCCGATTTCATGGTCTAGAGTCTGAGGATGCGTACATCTTCATTCGAGAGTTTGAAGAAGTATGCCAAATGATGAGAATTTCCCAACTGACCGAGGATGCTGTTAGGTTAAGGTTCATACCATTTGTATTGAAGGATTTAGCTAAGAAATGGCTTTACAATCTTCCCGTCAGTTCCATATTTTCATGGGATGATTTTGTAAAAGTCTTTCTTAAGAAATTCTATCCCATCCACAAACAGCCCTCATGCGAAAGAATATCATGCAATTCAAGCAGGAATCACACGAACCGTTCTGGAAGTATTTTGAGCGTTTCAAAGATCTTCTAGCCTTATGTCCTCATCACGGCATAGAGAAATGGCATCAATGCCAGATTATCTATGACGGTCTAGATTACCAAACGAAAACCCTCCTTGAATCTATGTGCCAAGGGGAATTTTTGAAGAAAGATGAGAATTAGGGGTGGGATCTCTTTGAAGCCTTAGCTGAGAAAACGATTCAGTGGGAGTCATGCCCTGATAAACCCACTTCCACCACTTCCAGAACTGGTATGCACTCCATAGAATCCTCTATAGCTGCGGAAGCCAAGATCACACAATTGATGAAGAGGATAGAACTGCTTGAGTCAAGGGAAAATTCTGTGGTCAATCAGGTCAACCCATCACCTCTGATCAAACCTGGTTGCACCTACTGTCATGATCTCAACCATGTCTTTAAGGAGTGTCCTTTGTATCAGCCTCAATCATATCAGGAGAACACGAATGCAGCTTTTACCACCCCCCTCACAATCCATACTCCAACACATACAATTCGGGATGGCAGAACCATCCAAATTTTTCATGGAGTCAGTCTGGTCCTGAGCAACATAGGCAACCACTTCCACATCCTTATAATGCTCAGTCTCACCCATCCAGTTTCAATCGTAATGCACCGAATTTTCATCCATATCAAGGTCCACCACAGTCACAACCATATCAGAACCCACCACACTACCAATCACAATTCCAGTCTCCATATCATCAACATCCACCCAGAATGATTCAGAAATATCAGAGTTGAGGAAAATGTTAGAAACCTTTACAAAGAGGTATCACAGGATATGAATAAAGTTCAGGTCCAAATTGGGCAATTGGCTAATTCAGTAAATGAGAGACAAAGGACTATTGCCAAGCCGGCCATTGCCAAATCCCAAACATGAAGACACGGGCCCAAGTCATTGTCATGCTATTCATACCCTGAGATCTGAAAACAGATAGACAATAAGGTTTCTAGTCAATGATCTCATCCTGTACCTAAACCAACACCTCCTGTCCCAATGCAACCAGCTTCTGATAAACCATCTTCTAGTACAGAGCCATCCACTTCAAAAGCCAAGGATAAAGAAAAGGTAGATGAGCAACCTTATAAGCCTAGTGTACCATTTCCAAATAGGCTTACAAATCATAAGTCAAATGCTCACATGGAGAAGATAAAAGAAATGTTCAACAAGGTCCAAATCAATGTCCCTCTTCTTGATGCCATACAACAAGTGTCATCATATGCCAAATCTTGAAGGAAATGTGCACTAAGAAGAGGAAAACACAGTCCCTAAGAAAGTCTTCCTAGCATCAACCATCAGCGAGTTGCTCACTGGTCCAACTCCTGTAAAATACAAAGACCCAGGGAGCCCCACCATTTCATGCATCATAGGACAGACTACCATCAATAGGGCACTACTTGATTTGGGGGCCAGCATCAATCTCCTACCTTTGCGGTGTACCAACAATTAGGTTTAGGCGATCTCCTCCCTACCCAAATGACCATACAATTGGCTGATCGTTCTATCAAGAGACCCAAGGGGGAAATTCATGATGTCCTTGTCAGAGTTGGGAAGTTCATATACCCTGTTGATTTTGTCGTCCTTGAGACACAACCTGTGTCTAATTCCAATCAAAGGGCTCAAACTCCTGTCATTTTAGGACGACCATTCCTGGCTACAGCAAATGCCATAATCAATTGCCGGAATGGATCGATGAGGTTAACCTTTGGTAACATGACTCATGAACTCAATGTCTTCCACACACAGCCTCGTAAAACTAAAGATCAAACATTCAAGGTTAGCTTTGTTAGAGACAATTATGAGGATTCAAAAGATGAGTCACAATTCTGTGATTCTCTTGAAGTGGAAAATCCTACTGTCCAGTACCTTTCAAAAGGGAAAGTTGATTTGGATATTTTCACTTTCACTAAGCCAACTGTGACTGTATCCCACGAGGATATAGTTCAAGAACCTCCAATTTACATATCCTTTGAAGACCTTTTTGCCGACGAGATCATGTGTCTAGATGAAACAACTCGGGGTCAGTTAACTGATTGTACACTTCCGGATGTTGACCTGAGTTTTGAAGAGTTGTATGGAGAGGAGCTGGAATTCCTTAACATTGGAAGTAATGAGATTCAGAGTGAAAGTGGTAATAAGGAATTTTTTTGTAAACAATGTGGCAAAATCAGGATGAATAACAATGAGAAATTGAAGCTAGAGATGCCTAGGGCTAAGAAAATAATTCAACATGTTTCCCAACTACGCCTGCGCAAGCAAACACACTGGAACGATGGAAACGGGCCAGGGGGAAAAGACCAAAAAAATAGCCTAGGCACTGGACACACTTGTAAATATTTCTTGTAAATAATTCTTTTGCACACTTTTGTAAATAAAGAAAAAAAAGAGGAAATAAAAATGAGGGACTTTTATGCTTAAAAGAGTTTCCCCACTTTCAAATTCAAATTCTTTTCAATTCAAAATTCCTAGGTCAACATCTCTTCCCTAGGGTCAAACTCATTTTTAAAATTCAAAGTCCCTAGGGTAAATTCACTTTTACCCTAGGGCTAAAGTTGGAACTCTCACCTTTTTTCCCTCCTATAAATATCATCTCTATCCTACCCTTCCTCCTCAAACGAAAACCATCTACTCTCAGATCTAAAACTCCCTTCAGGCGCCGCGCGCTGCAACTTTTCCCTTCCTAGATTTCTCTTTCCTGCCGCGATCCTGCGACCACAGCCGCGCATCCGCGGCTTTCCTGCAGCATCTGGAGCGCCGACAAATTCTGCACCAGTCGATCTGAAGCGCTTGCTGCCGATCTGGTGCCAGAAACTTCATCAGACTTTCCTATACCCTCTGCAGAGATCGAATTTTTTCCCCCCACGAATTCCGGGGGCGGTTCGAATTCCGATCTTTTCTTTTTATTGCTTTGATTTCAATTCATATAATGGCACCTAGCATTTTTTCTGAAAAAGACTTTGGGCGAATATTGTGTGATTCAAATGGATATGGGCACATGTTTTTAGACCGCATTAGGGATTGGGATTGGTATAGTCTAGTGTACGACAATGGTGAAAACGATGTTTTTTATTGCCCTGATCTAGTGGCAATGTTTTACACATCCATAGACCATGCCTCTGTCAATGTCCACACATACCAATTTACTGTACACATGCCCACTGGCGACTTGTTCATCACGCTTCCTCTTCTTGAGGAAATCACAAATGTCCCAACTATCACAGAACACAGCGACCCTCTCCCATTGATTGAGTACATGACTGTTATGGGGCTCGTTGTACAGAGCAGGATCGTGGGCTCAAAGCCAATACCACCTTTAGAAATGTGTACTGCGTTGGACGCTGGATCCAACACAATATTTTAGGGCTTGAACATGTCACATCCTTTAACAGACCAGTGTTGCAAATAATACATGTTTTGATGACTCGGCAACACACTGTTTGTCTAAATAAGGCCATCTTCCATGCGATCATAGCCAATTCCTCCCGCACTCGGGGTGCCAAATATTCCCATCCCATCCTGATTACACGTCTGTGTAGGACTTTCCTACCGGACGATGTCTTTGATTCTTTTGACCGAGTGTTTGTTACTGTAGAGAGACCTACCAGTTCATATAACAGTTGTTTGCACGCGGCTTGGACACCTAGTGTCTAACCCGAAGATATACCGGTGGAGTCCTCTTCGGAGGAAAGCTTAGAGGAAGAAGATGAGCCGCAATTTTGGAGGCAGGACCCCCCATCTGATTCACGTGCCTTCATGTCCACCATCTGGCGTGGCATGAAGAAGATCTTTCGGGGACAAGTGAGACTTAGGAAGAAGGTAGAGGAGCAATCCTCTAGGTTGGATAGTATCGAGGGTGCGCTGAGACGATCACAGTCGGCTGGACCTAGCACCACTGCTGGTCCAAAGCGACGGAGGGAGTAGCTTTATACCTTTACCAATTTCATGCATCATTTTATCTTGCATACATTGGGGACAATGCATGAGATAGATATGGGGGGGTAGATGCTAACCTAGGATTTTTCATTTTCTTTTAGGCTTTTTATTTTTATTTTTAGGATTTTCAACACTTTCTTTTTAGGTTTTTTATTTTCTTTTAGATTTACCTTTCTTTGTAGATTTTCTATTTTCTTGTTAGATTTTATTTTTTAGAAAAAATAATAATAATAATAATAAATAATAACAAAAAAAAGAAAAAGGAAATTCTTGATCCATGTTTAAAGAATCAAACTTAACTTTAGGGATTAAGGAAGCTCTAAACTAAGATTTCTAATTATAAGTCGAAAAGAGGAGTTTTGTTAGATTTTTAGGTTAAGTAATAAAGGATTAGAAAAATTACTAGATTTTAATTCTTTCTTTAGGATATATACATTAACATATTGAAGGATTAATCAAAGACTTTGTGACTTTATTTACATATATATATAATAAAATATATATATATATATATATAATAAAAAAATATGTATGTAAATAAATAATAATACTTAGCCACTGATTAAGCTGGTTAGTAGTCGTGCCTCAAGAAGCATTGCCATCACGCCTAAAGGTGGTTAAGTCCTTAAATTCCTTCGTGGCCTTTTTTACTCGAGTCATCGAACCCAAGGGATGTTTTCTCATCTGGTGCCCTAAGACCGTCTGGTTTGGGAGTCATCGGTAAGAGACTCATTACAAGGGTAAAGTAGAAAGCCTAAGGATGCTAAGGAAAATAAATAAAAAAAATATTGTATATATAAATAAAAAAAAATGTTATATATATTAGTAAATAAATGAACTTAGTCTAAGAAAGATCCTTCATATTTATAGATGTATATATCCTAGGATTGATACAAAATCCGGTTTTGATCTTTTCCCTAAAAACTTAACCTAAAATGAAAACAAAACTCAAATAAATGCTTATAAGAGGAATGACAAGTTAGGATAACCTGAAAACCTATAACTTAAGTGAGAATCTTTAAAACATGGATCAAATTTTCACTAACCCTTTTATTTTTCTTTATGGATTTTGTGGGTGCAATCCGCTGAAAACCCTCAGGAGACAACACTCCTCCTCTAGGGTAACCTAGAGGTTTAACGGCTTGTTGCACCTGCTCAGTGCAATCGTGTCACCTACGAAAGTGGTGTAATAAATTAGTTAGGATTTTCTTCTTCTTTCTTTTTTGCTCGAGGACGAGCAAAAGCTAGGTATGGGGGTGTGATTGTTATTCAATTTTCCATATTTTACCACATCCATACCATGCATATTGCAAATAAAAATGTGATTTTTAATCCTTTTCTCTCTATTTTTGCAGGTCCATAATCTAATTAGAAAAAGCCCAAATCCCTTTAATTATCAAGAATTAAAGAAATAATAATCAAAGCCCAAAAGAGAGCCCAAAAGTTGAAGCCAGGATCTGGAGAAATCCACGCGCCAACTCAACTTCCAGAAGGTCCACTGGGCTAACAACTTAACAAGAAAATCGCAACAGAAATCTCGGCCTCAACGGCCAAGATTCTGCCGCAGATCCACAGATTCTGCCGAGATCTGCGGCAGTTACAAAGCTGTTGAGCCCTGGATTTTCTCCAACAACCTGGGTTCTAGAGACTTCTCTCTGAGGCTATAAATACACCACCAGGGCCTTCGCAAAAAAGGAGTTGGAGAGAGGAGAGAGGAGAGAATAGAGAAGATATTGTATTTTGATTTTTCTCTAGGTTTTATTTCTCTTAGTCTTCTTCTTCCCTAGAAATTCTGCAAGAGAGAGAGTGTAAGAGAGATAAAGCTTGTGTAAACCAAGGGGTGACAACTTGTGAAGTAAGGATTAATCTATTCTCTTTCTCTACTTGAGCATTTTCTAGTGTTTACTTGCTTTCTTTAATTCTAGCTTTACTTTCCTTGCACTTTATTCATGCTTTGCTTTTCTTTTCTTGTAATGGCTAGTAGCTAATTTCTTCTAACATGACTAGCTAACCACTAACTTTACTAACTACTAACTCACGGGTGATTGCTATCTTTAATCTTGCAAGTTGTATGGTCTTTTTCATTCCCGATGGATTACTTTCATGCTTGGCAATCTCTTGTTGTAATTCTCCATATGATTCATGTGTGCCTCATTTAGAGCCTTGTCTTTAGAACAAGTGCCTTGATGGAACATGGAGATGGATCACCAAACATATGCTATTTGTTGTACAACTTCTTTACTTCCATTAATGAATGTTGTATCTTCTTCCTTAGCATCCTTTGAGTGTCGCTTTTTTGATTCCATTATTGAAAGTCTATCTTGTAGGCCAATGACATCTATGAGGCTACAAGACAAGTCCAAGAATGATCACCCGTCATCCAAGTGGGAAAGCAACTAGACCAACACGCAAGACAAATCTTTGCCGATGAATCAACATGAGCCACGCATCACTATTACGGAGTTTAGTAAGTTTAGCAAATTAGTAAGGTTAGCTAGTCATGGTTTTCTCCATCTTTTAATCTTCTACACAAAGTTTTCATTCTTTAGTTTTATTTCCAAAGCAAATCTCCTTTTTGATTTCTTTTTATTTCCGTCATGCACAAATCCACCAATTCTTTCATTTCTTTTTCCATGATTTTTTCATTCTTTTAAGACAAAGAAGCAGCTTCGTTTACTTTCTTCAATACTTGACCGTAACGCTTCTATCGCAAGCTCTCCCTGAGAATCGACTCGTTTAGCCCTATGCTATAACGGAGATTTGGAAAGGATACATTAAACGCTTAAATACATTGTGGAGTGATCAAGCACCTAAGGTTGACTCTAAACCTTCTATCTTTTGTTGAATATCTGTGCAATCTATCACACTATCCCTTTTCCCAATCACTACCTATCTGGCCGATTAACTCGTATCAGATTACTATAATATACCTCCGTGGATAATCTATAATTAGGAGTCATCTAGGTCTAAGTCTACCTTAGAATATGCTTGGTTGATTTTTATTTTTAATTGGTGATATTGCTTTTATTGATTTGCATGCAAGAGTGATCGAGAGACCCAGTTACATCTAGGTTAACAAGAAACAGTTCACTGCCAACACCAGATCTGGTTATGGCCTATCCAAATTCATTTGATTTTGATTCATTCTATAGGCTAGACCCTCCTTTCCATCCACCAACCTCTCCTCCGAGCTTTCACAATTACACCCAAGAAAATATCTCATCTTTTACCACTTATCCTCCCATTTGGCGCAATCACTGCCTAAAATTTGTCTCCTCCTTCAGAACAGTGTCCTCAATAGGGTATTCGTAGTACTAGGTCAAAATCAATTTCATACATTTCAAGGACCCATGAGCGAACCCTATCCATCAAATTTCAATTCTGGTGTTGAGATTATTCTGACTCTGCATGGAATTAGTCATATATAAATACTCAGTCTAACTGTCCTACAATGAACCATCACCTTCTTCTTGGGGATTTAATAATAAGCATGAGGAAATGAGGAGAACATTAGAAAGTTGAGAATCCAATCAGCGGATGAATGAGTTCTATGTTTGCATGGAGGTGCTTATTGATAAGATAATGACTCACCTCAATCAATTCATTTCAGCTCCAAGTGCTAATCAAGTTCAAGAGATCCATTAAATTCCACAAGTTGAGTTCAATAGCAATCCATACAACCAATTAAAGAGAAAACTTTTAAACATGTATGCAAGTGCTTGATGACATTAATGACCAACTAGATAGGCAAGCAAGTAAGTCAGTAAGTGGGCAAGTGAAAGATTCCTTGTCTGCTCATTTTGTTCCTGGGCCAAGATTTTCAATTCTAGAGCATATTCATTTCATGAAGTGAACAAATTATAAACTTTGAAATCTGAAGAACAAATCAATGATCATATTGATGTCAATTTATTCCATTGAGAGGCCCTTCGAGTCCATGATCGAAGGGAAACCAAGCACAAAAAGTGTATGTTTTGAAATCAAGATTTAAAGTGTGTGTGCTTTGGCTTCCTCGATACTTCCGTATAGCATAGAGGCTAAAACGAGTCGAATCCACAAGGACGGGAGGCGATAGAAGCTTTACCAGTTTATTCACGTGTATGTTAAAAGTTCTTCAATGTTTGAAAGAATGAAAAGAAAAGAAAGTAAAGAATGAAAAGAGAAGTACGGTGAAACACGAAGAAGTGAGAAACATAGAAGAATGGTATTTGATTTTTGTTTGTATAGCTAAAATAAAGTAAAAAGATAAAGAAAACTCACAGCTACTAACTACTAATGACTCACCAACATGCTAACCTCTTAGTGATAGTTGCCTCACATGTATCATTGGCCATCACTAGTCCTTGGTTCAAGAGCGATTCAAAGCATAACTCATATGTAACTCATCACAACTCAACTCAACAAAACAAGTGCAAGCTACACTTAAATCATAAAACTAAAAGTAAGCATGGAGTAAAGTAATGTTAGCTTGTTAGTGGTTAGGAAGCTAGAGTGTTAGATCCATCATCATGAGCCATCAATGACTCTTGCAAGAGCAAGGCCAAATCGAGGCTATTAGATTTATGTGGATTATCAAATAAGAAGTTAGACTAATTGGTGGTTAGTAGTTAGTTTCCATGAGAGAAAAGTTAGCTACACATGTAACAAGAGAGAAGAAAACATAGAGAGGTAAAGAGAGCACCTTTCATAGATTGTTACCTTCTATTACAAGCACTCTTGCATTCCAAGCATGTACCACTCTCTCTCCCTATTACAGGACTACAAATGGAAAATACAATGGAGGAAGAAGAAGTAACCTAAATTAACTACCCTAAACTACAACATGGAATGAAAACTATTCCTAAACCATTGCATATCTCCCTGAAGGAGACCCCAGGGGGGTATTTATAGGCACCAGGGGAAAGGAGGGCCAGCTGAAAACAGCTGGCAAGAAGCACGGGCGCAGCCACGCCCACATGGCTGCACGCGCGGCGCTTCGAGCCGCGCGCTGTCCCGTTGTCCCCTGTCAGGTTCTGGTCTCGGTTTCGTGATTTGACGCCCTGAGCTGACGAAATCTCCTCCTTAAGGTCAATGGCTACTTTGTAAGCCTTTATCACCCATTA